>JAOYMR010000023.1:498358-509663 GCA_025802075.1 Tenebrosternarchus preto
AGACTTGCTAGAATTCAAAACAGATGACCCTCCCTGAAGGATCTGCTATTAATTCCCTTCGGTGGTTCAAAGCTGGGTGGGTGGCGCCCCGCTGGGCCTGTGCCCGATTGAATGCTACTCTGATCAGCTTCCTAAGAAAAGAGTGCCCTGAAAAAACTCTGAAAGTCAAAGATCAGGTGGTTGACTATCCACACTCTTTTGAAGGTCTCTTTCAACTCGCACCGAGGATGACTATGGTCTGGGCCGATGGCCTTGTGATCAAGTCATAAAACTTCACCCCGTCGAACTGTTGGTTCTTGGTAGTTTATTTTTTTTTTGTCCCTCTAATCTAAACATAGGAGTCTTTTACTTCTCTCCATTTCTACATTGTCCCATCTGAACACAGACCCAACCTGGTGCTTCCTGTATCTTAGCAACCGAAGCCTTTCATCGTAACACCTTCCAGAAGCACTTAGAGCTTTCTGTGGGAAGGCTACCTTTTCATCTTTTAACCCTCCAGTGAGTGTGCCTCTGCTCAATTAGAGCTTCAGATTGAGATAATTAAGACAAACTGCCTCTGTTTCCCTCTCATCCCACCGTACTCTCCCCAGTTGGCACACACGTGCTATTTTTCATTGTCATTGTCTTTTCAGTAAGCAGGAAGTGCACAGGCCGTGGTTTCCTGCTGAGTGCTGATGGCTGAGTAGTGGTGTCTGGCTCATCATGGGCATTTCATTAGGGATCTTTCCAGGTCAAAAGGTCACAGCGCAAATATACTCCCATTCTGATACCTACATTTACGGCATTTGGCTGACGCTTTTATCCAAAGCTCCCACACCCACTTCTGGTCCTGTCAAACTACCCACTTTCCTTCCAGACTGAACGTAGTAGAACAGCAGGAGCAAAACCCATCACACCTGGTATGAGGCAGGCTTGATAGCGGTGTGTGTGTGTGTGTGTGTGTGTGTGTGTGTGTGTGTGTGTGTCTGTCCAGTTACTATTACT
The DNA here is from genome assembly GCA_025802075.1 of Tenebrosternarchus preto. Taxonomy (NCBI): domain Eukaryota; kingdom Metazoa; phylum Chordata; class Actinopteri; order Gymnotiformes; family Apteronotidae; genus Tenebrosternarchus; species Tenebrosternarchus preto. The sequence continues at coordinate 499,343 of JAOYMR010000023.1, forward strand.
GGTACATTTCTTTAACTTAGTTCAATCCCTTGTTATGTTTAGGAAACGCCTCTAGCTCTCTTTTGCATGAATTTACATCAATATTGACACAAACCGATCTTGTCAATATTTGCCCACATCCTTCCCCTTGTCTCTGTTTGAAGTTCTGGCTCTTAACATGATAAGATCATAATATGTTTGCTTGCTATGGTTGCAAGTGATAATTACTGTAGAAACTCAGACATGCACCCATGAAAACAAAGCTTACCTGTCATTTACACGGAAAAAGTTTTTAGCCGTGGCCTGGAACATTTTTACTCCAGATAAAAGTGGTTCTTAATACCAGTCCACGGTGTTTTGTGCTGAGCATCTTTTCATGATCCAATGCACCAGTTTTGAGTTCCTCTGCAGAGTCCAGGTGAGCAGTAGAGCTTTCGTGCAGAGAGGAAAGGTGCTGATCCGTCAGTGCAGGAAGTCTGGAGTTACAAAAGGAGCTCTGGTCCAAGACAACATGGCTGCCTCTACAAACTCTTCATGCTGTTCCAAAGCTGGTGCTGTTGATTTGTGAGGGTAAAGATGCCAGAGTGTTTACTTTAAGAGCTGTGTAGAGGACGTGATCCCTTTGTAATCTTAACAAAGAGATAGACACTCTGAATTAGGCATTTGTCTGCCAGTGTCTCTAAACTATACTGACATTTTTGAAATGGGTTCTGTTTGTTTGTTTATTTTCAGTGGGCAACAGCTGATGGCTAATTTATTCCTCTATTAGTTCTTCTATTAATCTGCCGATGATTCTGTCTGTGTACATAAACATATATATTACATGAAAATTCATGTCTGCAGAAACATGGAAACTTCAGAAAAAGAATCGCCGCAGAATTCCAAAGCAGAATCCATGGTTCTCATTGGAATCTTTCAAATAAAGCCATTTTCAAAATCTTGGAGCCATGGAGCCCCAGGGTCTTTGGGCTGTTTGAGAGCACGAGATGTTTTTTTTTTTTTTTTCTTTATGTGGTCATACACTTAGTTTTTCAGATCATTAATTAATTTTGTTAGCTGTCTTCCTAGATTTCAGCATACAGTGCTTGTACAGGCTTCATCACGCAACAGTTTCCATGGGTGTTGCCTCTTCCGTCTCTCGGCTGTTTGTCCTCTCTGAATGAACAGAGGGCTCTCTGGTACCTCCATTATTATAATCACAATTGGTTAGTTGTAGCTCTACATTTCTTCCATTTTATTTTTATGCATTTCTGTGCACTATTGTCTCTCTTTTTCATGCATCACATACTAGGATATAGTGGGCTGTAAAATGATAGAAAACAATTCCTACTTGGAAGGAATGATGAACAATAATTGAATTTGATTGTTGAATGTATGACGGTGAAATGAAAAGGATTTTCAACCCGTGTTTCCATATTAATGATATCGCTGACAATCTCAGAGGTTTCAGATTATAAAGACCATGTGTAAAAGGAACTGGGGTCTTGATGTTGTATTTTAATTTTGCTAACCAAAATGTAAAACCTGATTTACTGCAGTACTGCTATTCGTAGTGTTTGCTCTGAACCAAATGCTTTTTGGTTCTTCATTTTATTTCAATAGCCAACTTGAAAACCACTTTGATTGTGGGGAGGAAGGTATAACTGACTGACGGGAATTATTAAGAGCTGATCTCAGTTCAGGTCAGAGCTGATCTCCTGCCACTTTTATAGTGTGTGTATGGTGGTCTGTCTGCCCAATACTGATATGCGTTCAGTTGTTTATAAATGCTACTGGACATGGTAACACTGCTCAGTGCTTGGCATGATGATCCGGTCAGTGACCTCCAAGTCAATAAAACCTGCTGAAAGCTTGTCACTACCATGTGTACATTCTGGCCCAGTGTCTGGTTAAGGGGTCGAAGATATCTCCTTGTAGTTCTAGAGTACTGCAGATACTTCAGGACTGTGCATAAAGAGGGTTTTAGATAAAACGTGTGTGTGTGTGTGTGTGTGTGTGTGTGTGTGTGTTAAAACACGATGATGATAGTCTCTGTTGTAATGTACATGTAGAAAGGTTTATACTGCAGATGACTTGTGGTTTTCCAAGGAAGGAAATTAGTTACCATTCAGTGATGCAAGTTCAGATGCAAGAGTAGTTAATATTTATAGGGTTATTATTATTTAGGGTTATTATTAAGGCTTGTTATTTCAGAGTCGGATACATCTTAAATATCTGATGCATCTTGATAACATGCAGTATAATGTAAGTATAAATAGAGTATTGTAGTATATAAATGTCATGTTAATTAACATACTCAAAACTGCACGTTTTCGATACACACCAGACTAGTGTTGCCACTTCTTTGTTCTTCAGTATAAGGTGACTTTACTGAAGAGAGCAGGATGGGGCCTCATGTTCATGTTGCCAGTTTCAGATGCTTCTATTGATGCAGAAGTGCCCTTGGTTTGTCCAAACAGGCTGTGTTTTATACCCTATCCGGTGCAGTTTTGATCCTGTGACCCCTGGAGGTGACCTCCCTTGTTCTTGGCTCGCGACAGCATCATGGGGCCTTCTGAGATGATGTTCTGCTGATGTACCACGTGATCTGCTCGGTTTTGGCCCATCCATGTGCTCACGCGATTCCTGTCCACCCTCTTTTGACCTGTCTAATCCACAATTCTTGAGGAATCCTTAAAACATTTGTGTGTTCTAATGCAACAGCCCTTTGGGAGAAGCTACAACCAACCTGTGGAGGGACAGCTGTCATGGTAATGTTTAAATACCCTAGGGTTTTTTATTAATGTTTAAATACCCTAGGGTTTTTTATTAATGTTTAAATACCCTAGGGTTTTTTATTAATGTTTAAATACCCTAGGGTTTTTATTAACCATTTGAACAGTTCAAACTAATGCTAGAAATGTTGTTCTGCTTGATTTATACCACATGACGGTTACATTACATATGACCTGCTGGAATGTACAGTTTGTGTGACGGAGGGGAGAGCACATAATAAATGGCTGTGTTTAGTGTAATTGTAGTAAGCATAAAATACACTATACAATAAGTTTATGGTTCCTGCAAAATTCAGCAGCACAGAAACAGCGCTGGAAACATCCCAAGTCCTGGTTGTTGGAGGCAGCCTCCTGGCTGTTGTTCGCCTTCTAAAAGATGCTATAAAACTGGCCTTGGCAAAAGGGTTGTTCACCCACAACCGATGCTATTGTTTCGTAACTGTCTGCTTCAGCGAGCGGGGAGCGGATTCTACGTTTCTCCGTGCTGCGGATTTGCCTTCCTGCCCTCCCCGCCGGCGTCACAACCCTGTTTTTGTTCTCGCAGGCGAAGGAAGAAAGAAGCACTTTTCTGAACGACCCCCCTTGACCCCGTTATCACGGGCATCGGAAGCATCATCTGTCGGCCTGTTGTGCGGAGCCGTGACTGTTGTGTGAAACGTACAGTTCTCCTTCAGAAAAGCTTAACTCTCTCTCATCTCCGACTCCTGCCATTAAATCGTAATGGGCTCTTTTGATACGTGCCTCCAGTTTATATGGGGTTGTTTTTTTTCTTCTTTTCTCTCTCTGAAACTGCTGTATGTTGGAAAGCTGTTGGAAAACGTCTTCAGAAGTTTCAAAATGGGGATGATTCTGGATCTGTCCTGCGTCTCATTAAGGTTAAGACGGAGTAGCAGATGTAATGAGGGATAACTGTGCATTTTAAGAGTTTCATACGTCCACGTGTCGTTGAAGGTCACAGTGAACTTGGACAGGCTTCAGTTCTTTTCCACAGCTGTAGATCAATTAAACTATGGGAACCTTCTCATTAGTAAACTCTGCTGGGACACACTAAAATGTCTAAGTGCTGATGTTACAAGATTTAATTTACACTAGATTTATTTATTCTACATTCATCTATACTTGAGAAGGTCTCGGGGCATCCGGAAACGTTCCCAGCGCTGTCGTTTCTGACGCGTCTGCTGTCCAGTGGGTGGTGTCACGACGGGTCGTAGCGCGGCCTCGGCTCCGAGGGCCCGGGGCAGCGTCGCGTACGTTCGAGCGCACGTCTCCAGCCAAACCGGCTGCCGTTGGGTTTCTCACCACGTTGGGCGCAGGCTGCTAATTAGCCACTTGCATGCCAGGGCAGCTTTGCCATGTGGTGATTTCAAGATGTTAACAGCTATTTTCCTTCAGTCCTGCCAGTGTCCTGCTGTTTACACACACCTGCACATTTTCTTACAGGCTTTTGAGAGGCAGCTACATTTCGGTTTTCTGAGAATTCGTATGAGGCAATAAAGACGGCCCTTAGGCAAGACGGGCCCTTTAATTGTTTCTTATTCTACAAGCTATCCAACTGGTCCACAGTGCAGAGTGAATTTTCAGTTATGTGACACAGATTTGACATCTTTGAATTCATGTCGCATCTTTTCCTGTCTTGGGGGTGGTGCTACTGTGAACCTCTACCACTGGAATGTTTTGTTTTGAAAAGATGAAGGTGAGCACGGTTCTGTCTGGACACGGTTCTGTCTGGTCACGGTTCTGTCTGGACACGGTTCTGTCTGGTCACGGTTCTGTCTGGTCACGGTTCTGTCTGGACAACAAAAGCCATTTTTCGCTCGCATTCCATCTTCAGCTGTGGGAGAAGATGGCTGACGTGCTGGATGTCAAGGCACGCTGATTCCAGTTCTTCCCAGAATAGATTAGGAGAAGTTGGTATATTCCAACTAGTGCAAAAATAAGAGTACTCTGAAAACACCAAAAAGGCAGTATGCAGATGAGAATGATGTGTGGATCATTCACAAAACTTGGTGAATTTGACCTGAATCTTGGATTTAAAGGATACGTTTGAAGTCTTTTGAGTTTGTGGAATTGGGGGGGGGGGGAATGGAATTTTTAAATTATGTCTTGAACATTCTTAACCTGATGGTGAGAAAGAAAAAGTACAGACACATTTTCTAATATTTATCTAATAAAGTAGATCAACAGCACTGCTTGCTCACAGAAAGTGTGTGTGTGTACACACAAATGATCATGAACAAATGTCAGCATTGCATGTGTGAAAATGTGTGTCAAGTAAGATTTGTCCAGTGAAGGTGATTTTGTGAAAATGTTTTGCTTTTCCTCTTCCCAGTTCGAAATATGATTCCATGAGCAGCCACTGTTTGGTTGAAGACTCCACATAAAATGACTCCTCTTCTTGAAGCTTTCTTCTCAATGTTCATCAGTCGTCCACCTGTTTCTGGATGACATTGTAGTTGATTATTTCTGTCTTAGCTTAATTAGTCTTCTGGGCATGTTTGTCCTTAAAGTAACAGCCCCTACCCATGACAAGCCAGGACTTGTTTCTTAATTTTCACTTTGTGGAGTCTTTAATGTGGCTAACTGCCTAAATCGGCGCAGTTGTGTAGCATTCAGCTCTAAAATGGTGCTCCAGGATTCACAAGAGCAGACCTTTGTTTCCCCCTGTGACTACACTCCTTTCTTGTGATCCCATATTTCCCAGACTCTGGCTTCGTGTCTCGAGAGGCACTGCAGCCGTTTTTACCATATCTCATGGTCAGATGGTGGTAAAAATACTCTCTAAGCTCAGTCTTCTGTTTCCTGTTGGAACAGTTGGGGTAAAGCACGGTCTACTTGACCCCACCTGCCCCTTGACGTTTCTGAACAAACAGACGATACTGCATGTGTATCCCAGCTGGTGAGTTTTCTAATCACACTGATATCAACTCACAACTACCCTTTGTAGGGACCAAATTCCTTGCTACAGAGTGCAATATTTAAACGTTTAATATAGAGGCAAGACGCAGGATGGTGTAAAGCCCTACGTTACCATATCAGGACTCTGATGGTTATCGTTGGCTTCTCTCTCCATTGGTGAGGGAGAGACTTGCCTTTCATGGTGATTTAACTGGGAGCTGAAAACTGTACAAAGGCGTATGAAGTGTTGCAGACCATATTGCCGAGATTTGGAGTTTGAAGTTTTGGATTTTCAGATTCATCTTCACGATTAAAAAAAAAAATTTAAAAAACAAGGTCAAGCGTGTATGTCCAAAAATACTCCAACATGAAGTTTATTCAAAATTGAAAATAAAAATTTTGTACTTGGTATCTATAGACAATAAAAAATATTGGATTGATGTCACTATTAAACCTGCTTGAACAGCAGTTTTGATTTGCTTTAAAATGTTTGTATTTCAATATTATTCTGAGAATTTTCTATGAGCCCTGGAGTGCATGTCGATTTCATTGGTGGTACATTATCCAGAGTAAAAATGTCATGTTCTTGGTAAACTGGGATCGTATGGAGCAAACAACTTCAAACGGAGCTCCCCTGTCATCTTCATGCACTTGCTCTGACCCTCAACAATCCTTCAGCCTACGTATCCTCCATGAAGCAGATTCCACGCCACTTTTCTGACCTCCGTAAGTCATTGGTGTGTTGAGAATGAGTCCCCCCCCCCTCCGTCTGGTCCTGTTTACCCCTTGCTCCTGCACCTCTGCGCTTCGCGGGTCCCCTGTATGCAGCCACGGGTGCTCAGTGCACGGGGTCGGGCCCGAGGACAGGGCCTCTTTCCAGGGTGTGTAAATGCTGTCCCAGCTGCCTGGCTCGGGGGAGGCCTGGGGCGAGGCCGTGCGCTGATGTCACAAGCCTAGCGTGCCGATCACAGGGTGGCTGCCGTGACGAACACCAGACACACACACAGGGGTTCTGGCAGAAAGCCGTTCTGGAGGAGAACGGATTGGAGCGTGGCTGCGAGACACACCACGGACGCAGAGTCGGTCTACACCAGTACACACACCACGGACGCAGAGTCAGTCTACACCAGTACACACACCACGGACGCACACCACACACCACAGACGCAGAGTCGCTCTACACCAGTACGGCTGCGAGAGGAGCCTCCATTCTCTGTACACGTTTAGTGTATCTCGACTATATTTGCATATTGGACCAGTTTTTTTTTCTCCTAATATTTATGCTTTAATTAAAGCAAGACAGTAATTCGGTGGTTATTTGTCTAAAGATCTCGACATACAAGATGCACGAGAAAACCAAATCGCTCAGTGCACTGGGCACTCAGGACTCCGATCTGAGGGCTCTCTGGTTCAGCTTTGATCGACACCCAGGCGATCGGCTCTTGTGGTGGTTGGAGAGGTGTGGTGATGTGATGTTGTGCAAGGCGAACACTTCAGCGCTCACATCACGACATGGTCTGGGGAAACCATGATTCTAGCTGATTGCTGTCAGGGAAATGGGATTACATCGTTCTCCTCCTGCTTTGAGGGACTCATTTTGCAAACTGTTGCGTGTTTTAGATTTGTAGCTAATGTTTCACAAGGAAAAGAACCTTTCTGATTGGTTATTCCTGGATCCTTCTGGTTGGTTAACCTCAGAAATCCATCCTAGCCTTTCCTACTCAAAGTAGACATGCCATTCACATGATATATTATTATACTCATAACATGTCAAGTAAAATGCAAAATCTTGAACACAGTTCTGAAATCTTTAACCTGGCTTGGCTTAATGAAGGCATTATAGCTCTCCTTATTTATCTTGTTGGGTCACAGTGATGTGTTTCAGCTGTTTTCAGCTCTTTGTGCCTTTTCCCGGATGGTTTGTGTTAATCCATGTGAAATCTGGCAACCAATATCAGCGCTTATACACTTGAGAGGATGAATAAATGCACGTCTGTTGTCATTCTCAGGTTTGAAATGAAACCAGCATGTTTTTTTTTTTTGTTTGAACATCCCTGAAGTGCCTCACCCACAAATTACCTCAATTTGAACATCTTGGAAACGGCACGAAAAACTCATAATTTTTTACCTCTTTGCTTGTGTTCGGTCTGTTTTCAAGCACAGGGAGGAAAATATGCCTCAAACCCTTTAACAGAGGCCAGCGTGGTGTTTTCTGTTCAACTCCACTCACTGAACTATGGGGGTCGAACTGAAATGTGGCTAACTGCAGAGGTTTATATGGCTGTTGTGTGCAGATAGAGCTCTGTGTGTCAGCTTGTTTGTGCCAGCCGCTAGAGATTAACCTGAGCCGATTCGTGGAACCATTGCCACGGCAACTGAGCAACACCTTAACAGTTCTGGTGGCGAGCACTTCGGTAAACAGTACTGCAGTAGATGGACTGGCTGGGTTGGAGACAGAAGCCAAGATAAATAATATACTGGATACTACGAATGACTCAGCTCAGTTTTTTCCATGTTGGCTCTTGTGCTGAAGATGGTTTGTACTTTTGCTTTGAGTACAGTGTGTGTGTGTGTGTGTGTGTGTGTGTGTGTGTGTGTGTGTGTATTAATGTATATGTGCATGCAAAAGCATGTGATTTGTCCGTCATTTCTCTTTTTAGACAACGAACCTCTTGTTTAAGGTTTAGTTTTAAATGGTCCCATAATTGACAGATTGTTTTGCAGAAGAAGTAGTCATTACAAGTGCAATATGCGGAGCTTATCATTACGCTGTGGTTCGTGTGAAGAACATCTCTGTCAGATCTTTCTCCAGCTAGCACGTTCCTCAAGTGTTCACGTGGAACTGCAGCTCTGTCCGGCCCTGCCTCTGATGAAAGCAACTCGTACTCTGCCCTGCCACGTATTGACCTCCAGTGTCACTTATCACCAAATGCCATAAAGAGTAGGCTGGGTTTTTTTTTTCACGCCCTCTCCAACAATACCACAAAACACCTACGTGGCGAGAAGTTGAGTGTTTGCCTTCCTGTCTTTATTAACTCTAATCTTGAGGGTTAGAGGTGCCTCTTTGAGCACTTACTTGACCAGGACTTTAAATCTGTCCTTAAACTTAAACATTGTGATGGTCAAAGACTGGACACTGGCATAAAGAATTCACAAATGCCATGTCTCACCTCCCACGTATGTGATTCTTGCTGCTCTCCAAGTCTGAATGTGCACTGTGAGGGTCTGCAGGAACCCAGGAAGTCTGAATGTGCACTGTGAGGGTCTGCAGGAACCCAGGAAGCGGCAGGTGTGCCTGTAGCTCACCCGCCTGCAGCCTGGCACCCCTCACCAGCGATGCGAGCCCTGCACTCGCCTCTGCCTGCTTCCCTGGTCCCTGTGCCAGTGGTTTGCATTTCTTCTAGGGTCTTGTAAAGCGATAAATGCGATGCTGTTTGTGTTATGATGCATGTGATTTATGGCATGTGGCAGAAGGAGTGTTAAAGTGAGAAACGCTAGCAGGCCGCTTCGGCGTGGCTGGGCGAGTGGGCCTTGTAAACTTTATTAATATGTCCAGGATATGTTTAGAATTTGCCTGTGCCAAATTTCCACTCTTTAAAGCAGGGGTGCTACAGGCTGCAGCTCAGCTGTGTGGTTTTTTTTGTGTGTGTGTCTAGGATCATACAAATCAGGATATTTCAAAGTCCTAAACGCAAAGTTCCTGCATGAAGCTTAGGTTTACGCAGAGGGATCTCCTCTGTACACATCACTAGTCTCCATATGCCCATTTCAGATTGAACATCTTTGGATTGCTGAAGATTTCATGTTCCCAAAAGCATTTCTTGTACATTTCTCCGACTTATAAGTCTGTGGTTGGACGGTCGCTGTCCAAGGCGTCTGTCCACAGCAGAAACGTTCATGGTAAGGCTTTCTGGTGCACCTTGTTCGTGCTGGTCTGTGCTGGCCACCTTCGGCTCCGTAATGCGCCTCAGTGACTCCAAACACAGCTGCTCATTGTCTACATCCCTGCCTCTCTGCAAGTGTAGTCCCTTACCCATCAAAAGGTGGAACACGTGGATTCAGAAAAGACATTAAGCACTTAACTCTATAAATAGATCTGCTATTTATCTCTGACTTTGCCTCAGTGGTTGCCATGAAAACAGCAATTCAGGCTGGTTTCCCTAGGCTCCGTGATGTTTTTCATGTATGCATTAATTCGGGTAGAGGATTGTACAACAGTATTAATAAACACACACGAGCAAATTTGTTTGTTTTTTGGAAGATCTGTGCTGTTTAAAAAGGAATGATTTTCTGGGGAACGTTTGTGTAGATGTGAGTAGGATCATGAAATTAAAACTGATGTTATGTTATGAATAGTAATCAGGTAATAATGGAATAGGACTGGTTGATTCTGGTGAAGCAGTTTCCGTACCGTCCTGTAAAGGTGCCCTTGAGAAGCCTAATATTCTCCATCATTTAACTCTTTGTTTTACTACAAATGCTATTTTAGAACATTTCACAGGTCTCTGTAGACCACGCCACAGGTCTCTGTAGACCACAGGTCTCTGTAGACCAGACCACAGGTCTCTGTAGACCACGCCACAGGTCTCTGTAGACCACAGGTCTCTGTAGGCCACAGGTCTCTGTAGACCACACCACAGGTCTCTGTAGGCCACAGGTCTCTGTAGACCACA
>JAOYMR010000023.1:559211-571330 GCA_025802075.1 Tenebrosternarchus preto
TTATCTCATTCTGAGCCAGTTCTCCTAGCTCAACAGATAATGAGGTTGTACTTGTATCTTTCATTATCTCATTCTGAGCCAGTTCTCCTAGCTCAACAGATAATGAGGTTGTACTTGTATCTTTCTTTATCTCATTCTGAGCCAGTTCTCCTAGCTCAACAGATAATGAGGTTGTACTTGTATCTTTCATTATCTCATTCTGAGCCAGTTCTCCTAGCTCAACAGATAATGAGGTTGTACTTGTATCTTTCATTATCTCATTCTGAGCCAGTTCTCCTAGCATCGCTTTTTAAGGAATATTCATTCAAGCAATTAATATTGATGTCACAAACAGAAAACAACATTCTGAAAAGGGTCCACCCGTAGTCATAATTTAGAGTTTTAAAAAGTTTGGGTTGTCACACTGTTTCAACCAGTTATAAATACACAGTGATTTAAGTAACATTCTATAAACCTGACACTGACAAAATATTCAAAAATAGCCAAAGCACCAACGGGATTCAACTAGCTGCCAATATTTATATAACAATAAATTTGCTATTTGTAGATATGAGACACATTTCTCTCTCTCTCACACCCACACACATGCACAAACGAACAACAAAAAAAATCTGTTCCCATAGGTGGCATTCGAAGACAGTGGTCTGCATCCATTCTTGTGTCATACTTTTTCTGGTTATGTAATCACCCAGACTGTCTATTCTGGTGATTCCTCACAGCAGTTTGAGGTCGTAGAGATAGAATCTACACTTTGGGCACAAGCGTCCAAGGACACAACCCAATTAGACCTGCCGGAATGGAAAACCCTGGCTCTTAATGGGGTCTAATTCCATCCCCGACACACCACAATGCTTTGTCAGTTCTCTTTCTTTCTCACTTTTCTCTTCCTTACACCTTTTGCACCTGCGGTTTTAGCAGAAGGTGGTGTGTCCAGCTGAGGGGGAACAGCCAGCTCCTTCTGTGTCCTCCTCCATGTAATGTTGATGGAGTAGATGCTAAGACCCACTGTCTAAGGTATTAATCAGCCTCTCGCAGCCTCCAGACACTGCATGCATTCTACCAGTGAAATTTTCTCCATGGCAGCAGCACACTTGACTCTTCTCATCTACAAGGGGGCCAAAGTGATTTTTATACTTTTTCAGTCCTTGATCGAACCTGACTTTTTTTTTTTTTCTGATTTAGCGCTAACAACTGATTGAGCTAAAGACTTCAGAAAATAAAGGATTTGAGAAAAACGAAGTGGATTTTTCTTACAGCTGTTAGACCCTAAAGAAGTCACGTCTACAACAGGAGCACTGGAAATAAGGTAGCTGAACTTATACAGCCAGTCAAATCTCAGTTCCTTTTCTTGAACAATATGCACATTGTGTATATATGGTGTTGGCTCTGGCTATGTTGTGTGCACACCCAAGTTATCTCAAACTGGTTCCCTCACCATGAGCGCGAGTTCAGTGCACTTCACACACCTGTCCTGGATCCATTAGAGCACATGTTGGATGTGGTAGTATGAGCAAATACTCAGAGGACAAATCTGCTGTAATGGTGTAATTATGATCTACTTAGGCATGGCTGTTTTGATTTATGTGCAGGGCTCTTTGTTTGCACCGTCATCGTGAGAAATACTAATATGAGAGCCGAGAGAAGGGAGGAAAGCAAGCAGTCAACAGAATTACAGCAGATATGCTGGTGCTCACTGGTATCTATTCAAAGCGGAAAAAGAGAGAGAGGAGGGGGGGGGGGGGGTGGAGCTGATATCAAATGACGACCAAGACACTTGCTACAAGAAAATGGTCACTTTTAAATGAAATGATTCTGCTTGGACTATGCTGGGTACATGAAACCTATAGGTCCTCCATTGCTCCATTGTACTTGTGTGATTAAAAACATACATAAAAAAACACAACCGGAGAAACAAAGATTATTAATATATTCAGTCTGTACAGAGAACACGGCTAAAAGAAATGCATTCTGGGAAAGGTATGCCTTTTTATTTTGCAATATGCACATTGATGGGGGCAACACTGTACATACAGCGGTGTATATAATAAAGGTAGAAGTAACTTCTTGGCATCAGAGTGATAGTTCCTCACTATATAGAAACCTTTGGGATCAAGACTTCCTTCAGAGCAGACCACCACTTTGGTACAAACATCCCTGGCTAAATTCCACTGGACACATATTTTGTAATACATTCTTCTAACATTTCCTGGATATTCAGGTATCAAGCATGACAAGACTAAGGAAAGTTCAGACAAGATGTCTCCCTAATGACAGCTGTAATAAGACTGTAATAAGACTGACTGAAAACTGACCAAAACGTTGTACTCGTGTCCAAACCGCTCTGAACCTGAAACCACCACCACAAACAGACCAAACGTCTTCAGCTTTTTGTCTTTGCTCATTGAATTCCTCCAGATTTGTGCAAGGTAATGACAGCTGAATCCTGTTAACACTTTTTTGTACCAAAGACAAATGTAAACAATTCAGAATTCAGTGTTGCCAGGTCTGAATACAAAGCTGATATGCAAATTACAACACATGCTATGCTATCTCCCTTTAATTGTGTTTCGCTATCCCTGAGAACTTTATTCATAATGAAAAGAATCAAAGTGTTGAATAATAAATCAAGTTCGGCTACAGATAAGCCTATTAAATATGTATACGGCCTTGAGCTGGGTCTTCTACCACAGTAGTGAAGATAATAGTAATGGTTCTGGTATCAGTAAGATTGCTTGGGTCTGCTAGAGTGCCTCTCGCACCTCCAGGGTCACATTAGATGCGTCAGTCTGAGGACTAAACAACTCCCTCACCTTTCCCTTCATTAACAGCAGAATCTCCAATTAAAACTTAAAGTTCAGAATGAAAATTGCATGACGATAATAGGGGTGAGAAGATGTGAAGGTTAAAGGTGGTGGTTGAGCTTTAGAACTGCCCTTCTCTTCTAACCTGACTACGGAGGCCATCTTTCCTAGTCCGTCGACAGGCCAAGCCTTGTGGCAAGTAGCAATCACTACATGTGAAAAGGGAAAATATCAGCACACTTCATCTAACCAGATTTCTTCTCCCACCTCATAGATGCACATCTGTTGAACGAGAGAACAAAAACGCAGTAACTATGGTTCTTATTAATGCCTACATTTGTCCCAGTTTGTATGGTCTAATCTGACAACAAAAAACACAACAAAAACACAAACCTTCTTGAGTCTTTACTTTCTGTCCTTAAACATTTCTTGCACTGATTGTGAAACTGAATTTCTACTTAACATGGAGAGAGAGGCTCCAACTAGACTTTTTGTTTTTAACAGAGCTCCTGGACATTTGCAACAAGACATACATGAGCAGGTGATCTGACATGATCAGCATTATTATCAAAAGCATCAACTGAAGTAATTTTTGGAACCCAAATCAGAACAGCTATCTGTTTTTTAAAACTATAATTTTTTGGCATTTTGTTTAGTATTTTATTCGACCACAGATGACAACAAAACACATCAAGAGCTGGAATACAGAAGCTGACAGCCTCAAAACACAACAGCTCTGCTGTATTTCGACTCCAGCAATTCACTGATACAGTCCCAGGTGCACAGCACCACTGAAATTACATTTATTCACACATATAAGGCCACATATTTGAGCTACATGTTCTTATCTTCTGTTGTTTTTCTGAGGACCAAGGTGACAAATTACTTTTTTTTTTTTTTTTTTTGGTAAAAAAAATATCTGAAGATGTGATTGTATATGGACACTTCCTCTTCACAAGACGTGATTTGGTAATTATGGAGACTGGAGAGAGTAAGGATAGGAACTTGTGGTGGCTTATGCAAGAACAGCTGAGGCATCCTGTTCACACAGAAGCCACCCGTCATGAAGATCCAGGGAGAAGTGTTCAGTATTGCATAGATTTAACATGTTTCATTAACTGCAGTCACAGTATCTGGGAGCAATTATCCTCGTCACAAAACGTCTATGAAGAAAACAAAGCAAAGTCTCAAAGTGGTTTCATGGTTGTACGTTGGTATTACAAACGTAAGGGCACGGTTGAATAAAAAAAACAAACAAACAAACAAAAGATCCTCCTTTAAGTTGAGGTGTTCAAGTGTGTGGCATCAGTGCTAGAAGGTCCCTGCCCAGGTCACAGTGCAATGACAGGCTCCGCCCATGTCGTGGCCACACCCACACGTTTAGAGCTCCTCCTTTCGCTTTCCCACCTTCTCTTGGTCCCGTCCTCTTAGGGTTCTCATGAAGCCAGTGAAGCCAGCCTCCTGTATATGATGAATCAGAAATGAATCAAAAAACGACCCAGTACAACATCTCTATTCAATTAGGTCACAGTAAATATGTTTTACATGACAAACATCTCCACCAAAGTTATAAATTATGCACCACCGCTCTCATACTGCGGGCGACTCACCCCTCTCTCTCCGTTATATTTCTCACTGAACTTCCCATAATTGTAGTAGTTAAAGGTTGGGTAGCCTTCCACACCCTCCTGCTTACACAGTTCGTGGTTTTGTCCTTTGGTGCAGTCCACAGCAGCGTAGGCAATCTGCAAGGTGACACGAAAAGAAAAGTGTGACGTGAAACTAAATAAAGTGTGCAAGGGAAGCCTTTTCACACACCCCCCACTCCTGGAAGTACAAGACAATCTTCTGAATTGAGCACAGGAAGGTAACCCTTATTCTCGAAAGGTTAGACAGTACCCGTGTGTGACGTGTAGCTAGCGTGGTGAAACACTGTGCCAACTGCTCACTGTTGACCGTTTACTCTCCTAAAGCACCTTGATAAGATGCTGGGGATCACTGGATGATTAAACCAGCCACATACACCTATTTAAACATTACACAGAGAGAGGCCAAACACACCAGTCACACACGTGGACATTTGAGACGGTATCACAAGGAGACTTGGATAAAGCTGTACGTTTCCCACAAGTTCATTTGTGGGGGAAATTCAGCAAGCGTTTCACCCTCCGTCCCCAAAAAACTGCCCAAACAAAACACTGTAGTAAGAGTCAAAGAATCATATTTTCTGCACCATGTGAAATGGAAAAAACTGAAAGGCTCACTTGTTGGTTTGTTTAACATGCAGTGTTTTGTTTGATCATTTTCTCTAAGGGTTAAGAACATCTCTAATGGTGCCATGGGGAGAGAGTGATTGAATTACTGTAAACAGAAATGCAAATGAGTTTCTTGCTGGTATGTTTAGGACAGTTAGGCAAGCAAGTTTGTTTTGTATAGTACTAATTAGTGTGAAGTACAAATTAGTCAAATGGCAACTGACAAATAACTATTTTGTCGTGTTTTAAAAAAAAAAAAATCTATTTCACGACACAGTGGTGTATTTTGTTCTCGTCAGCATTTGATAGTTGCAGCCAGTCAGTCATGAAGGAAAACAAAGCAGAAGCCCGCGGCTGAGCGATTAAACTTTTATAGTCATGGCAACCACATCTGACTGACTGCATCATCACAGTGCAGGCAACCACTTCTTTAACAACCGAAACTGATCAGGCTAAATTAGATGTGCATTCTCACTCAGAAAATTAAAACTTCAAAAAAGATATTGATACGTTTACAATATTTTCAAAAAAGGTCTTTTTTGAAAGAAGCTGCCTAGCTTTAGACACGTTTGGGTTTTAAAGGCCAGATTTTCTGGCTGCCTTTAAGAGAAGCAGCTGAAAGCATCTGAGGTCCTGGGCTATGGATTCAGTCCAGCTGAAACTGAATATCTTGCTCCTACTTGAGCATTACATATTCATACATATTCACAGGATATCCCATACAGCTGTAGGCCATCTAAACTCCATCCAGGAGGTCCATCTGCTGGGCTGTTTGATCTGGAGATCAGGAGATCTGGTGATCATCTGATACCACCACCCCTTTATCCACCCCTCACCAACTCCCCTTACACATCTACTTGCCACCTTCCATATACCACCCTCTCAGCAAATTCTGGCAGCAGTTTTTATCAGATGGTTCTGGTTTGAAAATCATTAAGGAATAATCCTGCAATCCACATCGGGTACTAATTACCTGCCTTAAGAAAAACAACAATTGTCGAGCCTTAGACAGGTAATTAAATAGCCCGATGTTCATGGCTTAATATGTAACAGACTAGTTACTACTGCAAAAAAGAGCTTCTGAAACAGGGAAGCCTCAGATGTGTTTGTAGTTTCTCATATTCAGATCTGCTGAAGGGGGATAAAAAAATATAAAAAACATTCAACATTTCTTCTCAGTGTAAAATTTAACAATGGTGCTCTCAGTAAAACAAAGAGAGACCATCAGTGCACATAGAGATTCTGTGTTCTGAACCAGAAGAATGCAAAAAAAACTGAGCCCTGGGCAGGAGCCCAGCCACTTCCTGCATGTACTGGTGGGTGGTGAAAGAGCGTAACAAGGCAGCACAGAGATGAAGGTCTGAATTCTGGTGGAAAACAAATAGGACGTGTTATATAGAGCAAAGCAGTAAAGCTGGAATGAGCCTCCTTCCACTCAAGCACAGCTCAGCCTAGCTTGATTTAATTAAGTCCGATTAATTAAATGCGATTCCTCAGCGAGTATGAGGGCTCTGTGGGCTCTCCATCCCAAGAACGTGAGCCCACCCTTTACGGATCCACAACCGAAACCCATCTTGGCACTATGCCACTCCCGAGGAAGAGACTGTCCAAGTGTACACTCAGCAGATGTACCCTTCCTCTCCACCACCCCCGACCAGCAGACACATGATGCCTTCAAGAAGGTCAAAGCATTGATTTTAACTACTGTTTAATATCTGAGCACCAGTAGATGGAGCTTTCAGCATGCATTTCCTAAGCAGAGTCTCAGACCTATTCGGATGAACACTGCATATAATCAGCTTTTTATAGGGCTCACAGTTTCAGCAAGAGCCAGCAGGGCGTTCACTGGAAACGAAGGATAAAGCTCCACTGGATCCTTGGCAAGGTGAACTTCCAAATTCCATTCATTTGAATAATGACCACATGCACATCCAAACTTGAGGGCTATTGTGAGATTAAGGAAGCCTGATGTTATGCATGATGCATCTGAGCTCATTCGCAAGCAACAATCCAGCATCTCAGGTTGGAGGCCGGTGAAAAACGTATGCAGTTGGGAAAGAAAAACGGAATGTTCTCCGAGGGTTCTTGAAGCCGAATCCCGGCGGCTCTCTGGAGTGATATCTGGTAAAGAGCTTGAGAGAGTTAAAGTGTCCAAGAGAAGCAGAAACCAGAAGACAGAATGATGAATGTCACAATGCCAGAGACATGAGAGAGACACATACTACTGCATCTTGGAGTGAGGGGTAAAGGGGTAATATACCAGAAACATGTCAGGGAACGTCAGAGATGAAGAGTTTGCAGGAGTGGAGACCTTGAGAAAGTTCTGGAGATTAGGCATGATTAAAGACTAAGAGTGTCTGAAGATGACGCCTGACAAAAGAGGTTGATTAAGGCTGAGAAAGTGGGAAGGTCGACTTCGTTGGCTGAGCTCACGGCTTCCACACACTCGGGGAAGCTTCTCTTACAGGGGCTCTCGCCTACCTTACGGTCGTCTTTGAAAAGCTCAGCCGCTGTGATGAAGTGCGGGACGGCGTTCTTGCAGTGCGGGCACCCTGGAGAGAGAGAGAGAGAGAGCCATCACTCAGCTTGCACCTGCTTCAAACCAAAGACTTCTCGTCTCGTGTCCAAACATGCACAGAAGGCCATAAATATCAATGACTGAAACTAACAGGTAGGAAGGAAGTGCAGGTGAAAGAGGTTTTTTTTTATCCACACACCCAGGCATCGCTTGGCCATGCAGGAATTACATGGCATTAGGGATGGCTCACCTTATTTTATAGCGAGTCATAAATTACCCCCAGTTGACACCTTTCTGGTGCAGTCCTAGTGGATTTATATCAGATTGTGGTGTGTGGATTCTCCATGCCAGGTGATCAGCTTGGTTCCATCTGTCTGATATGGTCAAAGTAGCTTGGGTGGGGTTTGTTTGCAGTGTCACTCTTGAAAGAGGCCTGGGCTGTTTGAAGATGCCAATCTAGACCCCTTCTAGCATGTATACATGGCTTTATACTTGGGCTAATTTACAAAAACAAAAACATCAGCTTTCAGCTGAAGCAGCCCCTCTACTGGGCAAACAAATGCTCCGGGATAAAGCATTTCCTGCCGCGTCTCCATCGTCCTACCAAGCCTTGTTTGATGTTTGCCACCACTGCAATTTAAGTTTTCAAATTAGAACTACAGAGAACAGCTTCAGGTGCGGAGCCTTTATAATGACACCTGGAGTGAAGGTAATGGTGCTTGGTCTCCCCGACAAAGGTCTGCCTATGTGACGAGCGCCGATCCTTTCAGCCGCGCAGGAGTCATTAGAAATAATGGTGCATAAAGCTGCTGATCGTCCCATTAGCATCTTGTAGCCATTGCCCTGGAACTAGAGGGGCTGGGCGACCATCCAGAGCCCTACTGCCTCGCCCGCCAGCTCCCGTCTGACCCGATCTTCTGCTCCAACCGCGAGATCGGATTCAAAACCACAGTAAGGCAGGTCGGCACGCTCACTCTCAAAGTCACAAGATCCTCTTTTTTTTTTTGGACTTTTTTTTTTTTACCTCTGACCTTTACCGGGTCGAAGAGGTCAGCTCGAGCAGGGTCATGACGGGGGCACCTTTGCTTTTCGAAGCAATCGTCTGACGGGGCTCCCACGCCGTCACTCAACAGCCTCACAACCACGTCGGCGACCAGGAAGTGCCGGCCGTCATTAACATGCACGGTGCGGAGAGCAGATGTGCGTTAAGTGCGTTAATTCATTAGAGCCCAGCAGTGGGACTCAGATGAGTCAAATCACCTCAATAATCATTTCTGTTGCCAACCATTTAAATGACAGTAATTTGTCTTCCAAATCCTACACACAGATAGCTGTAAATACTAATCATCTAATATTGAAATAAGTTTCTGCAATATTCCATTAGGTTAGAAAGGTTAATAGCTCTGTTTTGTACTACAATAACAGGCATGGTGTGCAGTTATACTATGCTTTGGATAAATTAACTGAAGTAAGAGCTGTTTTTATGAGTGTTGCTACAGTGCCAGACAGGCTGGGCATTAAAGGCGCATTAAACGATTGCAGAAGCAGAGATAAAAAAGGGCTTCGTTTGGTTACTGTTGCTTCTTTAGGCAAAACGTGTTTCTGGTGCAAAGAGGAAATATTGTAGCATGAGCTTAGATTCTAGTTCATTTTCAGACAGGTGCTTTTTATAATAATTAACATATTATCTGAGGGGATTACAGCCTGTAAGTGGGGTTTGATCATAGATGTCCCTCACCAGGCAGATGTGGATTAGACAAGGAACAAAAAGAGCGAGATGTTTTGGCACTTGGAATCTTGCTTATAGAGGAAATCCAAGTTCTCAGATTATTTCAGAGTCTTTGAAGCTTCTGTCTGCAGGCTTGCTTTAATTCGGCAGGACCACACTGCGCTCTCCTGAGTGCGCCTGCTGTCAGGATACAGGATGTGAGGCAGATTGAATACGTGGACCACTGCTGAGGGTGAAGCCCATGTTACTTCTGAACAAGCTTCATCATTTTAACTTCAAAAAGCAACTTAACAGCACAATAACCTGCGTTATATTTAGTGTTTGAAGTTTATATCTTTTAAAACAATCTTTTATTTATTTATTTACCCTGTAGTGACACTGTCTTCTAGTGTGCAGAGAGGCAGGAAGCTTACATGGGGCGTAGAACATGACCAGAGAATGTTTCTTCTTTTTCAGGGCCTCCCTGAAGTCCTCAGCCCCAAGATGGTTTACGCTGGACGGCTTGTCCTCCCATGACTGCTCCGGAGGAGGCGGGGCCTGCGGGCTGAGAGCAAACGAGACGCGCCGCTCTGAACTGTGCTGAGATCGGCCCAGACGCGCGGCGAGGGAGTCACACACAGCCTGGAGACGACGTGGGCTCAGCAAACGTTAGACACATGTTAGACTTCCTGTGAAATAAAATCTGATACTCACCAAACCAAAGCTGACATGATCTGAATAATACACTGGGGGAGTAAACAAAACATGGCCAGAAACAGAAACAGACTCCTCAAACCTCATTTGACAAACAGACCTGAACTTGGTGAGAAAATAAGATCCTAACATGGACCCGAAAGTAAACATCTCCATGTCTCCTTAAAGTGGACCTGAACTGGAGGTTCGTGTTGTTGCCATGGACGCAGACTCAGCACAGGCTGCTGGCCCTGCTGCTCTGGGACCTGTGAGGTGACCCTGGCTGCCCCAGACCTGCCGCCCCCCTCCCACCCACCCATCCAATTCTGGTTGTAGTTTTGTTTTCCTCTTGCCTCTTTGTGCCTCGGCACCGATTCAGGAGCAACACGGCAAGATCTCTCTCGCAGTTACAGTCACCTGTGCACAACTGAGACCGTTCCTGTACACTCCCACAGGTACAAACGCCGAGCACCAAAGAGGAGCACCAACCCAAACATGCCAGAAGCATTTCCCTCCATATCTCCTTACTCAGAAACCGCTCAGCAAATTTTACTGCTACGGAAAGAGCAAAGTAAACACAGCTGACACTGAACAGCTAGTCTCATTAAATTCTCTGTATTACAGATGAACCTGTAAATATATGCACAACTCCAAATAAACAACTGCTTTTAGCAGCATTAGTGTGTGTCGCTGCGCAGGAGAATGAAACCTTCTGATTCAAAGTCTAAACAAATACTAATGTGATTGTAGAAACGTGCCAAACGATGAGTCATGACTTTGTTATGACACTCGATGATCGCCGTTAGCTACATCTAAACTCCGTCGCATTCCGTTGACGATCAGGGCTGGGCGGTCGAAGCAGATCCAAGGGTGGAGTTGGGAGAGGGGTGGAGAAGGGAGGGAACTTACTTCTGCAGCCACTCAATGATCTTGGCTTTGGTCCGGAGATGCTGCAGTGTGTACTTGTCCTCACCTCGTTCAAAATACTTCACAGTGGGAAAGCTGGAGATCCGAAAACGGTCGGACACTGACTTATGAACAGTTACGTCCACTGCTGCTAACACACCTGGACTCTGAGGCACACGCACGTACACACACACATGCATACACACGCACATGCATACACACACACATGCATACACACGCACACACACACGCACGCAAGTACACACATGCACGCAAGTACACACACAGGCACGCACGCACACACACACATACACACACAGGCACGCAAGTACACACACATACACACACAGGCACGCAAGTACACACACACGCACGCAAGTACACACACACACACACACGCGCGTACACACATGCATACACGTACACACACACACGCACGCAAGTACACACACACACACGTACACACGCGCACGTACACACACGTACACATACACGTACACGCGCACACACGCGCATACACACATGCATACACACGTACACACACATGCATACACACGTACACACACACATACGTACACACATACACATGTACACACGTGCACACACACACGTACACACACACACACACACACACGTACACACGCACACACGCGTACACACACATGCATACACACGTACACACACACGCATACACACGTACACACACACATGTACACACGTGCAGACACACACGTACACACGCACACATACACACGCACGTACACACGCACGTACACACGCACACACACGTACACACATGCATACACACGTACACACACACACATACGTACACACATACACATGTACACACGTGCACACACACACGTACACACGCACACACGTGCACACACACACACACGTACACATGCACACACACACGTACACACGCAAACACACACGTTCACGCACACACACATACAAGGAAAAGAACACAACAAACGTAGTTTTTAGCAGTAGCTTTTTCAGGTAATATTTTAAATAGGTTAAAGCTAAAACATATGACTGCAGAAAGTAAAGTGGACTTTTGGGAACATTCACATAAATCCACCTACTGCACAGAATGAATGTGAATGTCTTTGGTTTATAACAACACACTTCTCCCTTTAAAAGAGGGAAGAGTGACTCTAAAGGGGGGGGGGTCTCATTTAAAAGAGGGAAGAGTGACTCTAAAGGGGGGGGGTCTCATTTAAAAGAGGGAA
>JAOYMR010000023.1:573271-591816 GCA_025802075.1 Tenebrosternarchus preto
CCCCCCCCCCCCCCCCCCCCCCCCCCCCCCCCCCCCCCCCCCCCCCCCCCCCCCCCCCCCCCCCCCCACCACACAGACCCTTCCCACCGTCTCCCTGGATTCTACTCACTTCTTAAGCCAGTCAGCGATGTCCTTGGCAGTGGCAGCGTAGTTCTCGTAGTGATGTAGGAACTTCCCCTTCCTGGTGGATAAGAAAGCAGAAGAACCTTTAGCCTGGAGCAGTCAGTCATGGGCTTTGGGAATATGTGCGCGTGCCTCACAAACATCGCAATTACTCCACAAACCACCAACACAACAAGGTCCTACATTTGTCTGCCTGCCAGATTTCTGAGTGTCTGGAAAAGAACGATAGTGTGGGTTCAGTCTGTGTTCTGTTAATATAATTACAGGAGCTGTTACGTCCCTTCTGTTGAAAGGAACAAGCTGAAGTGGAATAGGTGATGGAGTCTGTGTTTACATCTGCTTTACCAGACAGCAGGGGATGGCTGCCGTTACACAGGAAAGGATCACATCACAAATACCTCCAAGGTTGGGGCTCCCTTCACGGAAACCAAAGATAAACGTCTGGCCCGTCCCTGGGCCTCAGCTAGATCTTTGCCTGTTCTTCACCAACCCTTACCCTTACCACCCTGGTCAGACCCATCCACGCCGACCTGTATCCAGAGCCACACGTCAGTGTAAAGGTAACACCTCCCTCAGCAGCCCTTCAGCCCTGGGCTTCTCTGCTACTGAAATGAATCCATCACAGATGTAGATGAGAGTTACCCTAGGGGGCAGGTGGGGGGTGGTTCTACAAGCAGAACTGGGTCATTTGTAACTGTCATTGATCAGTGAGGATCTGCACGCTTCATGGGAAGGAATCAAAAGAGAAAGGGAGAGGGAAAACATGACCTGAAACACATATCAAAGTGCATTAGCTCCCCTTTGTCAGGTTTAGTATCAACACAGCTGCCAGCAGTTTTGCTCACGATCTGCATTGGTGTGGGCCCACCATGACCTTCTACGGCATTAGTCAGTGTGAAGCCCACAGGGCTCCTCCTCCCAGCCCAGCCCAGCCCAGCCCAGCCCAGCCCAGCCCAGCCCACCCCAAGGTCTCTGTAATAACTTTTTAGTCCCCTGCCTCTTCTACTCTTACTCCACGGCGACTGATCCTGAAGGTGTGGGGGTGGAGAAAGCAACCTGGCTCCACTCCTGAGACTCTCCTCGCTCGGCTGGGCCTCCACCAGCAGGGCGGAGGCATCGCGCGTGCTGGGTTCCTGCCATCCGAGCTTCACCCACCTTCGGCCGGTCACGTCCCGAGGCCACAAGGCGAAGGTCTGGATTGAGCTGAGGTTGGAGGTTCTCGGCTCCGACGATTCGGGGATCAGCGTCGTTAAGCAGCCTGAGTGGGACCCGTTTCCAGTACCCAGAATGCACGAGCAAGTCCTCCGGTTCACGCCCAGCACAGAATCATGGGATAATGGCAGAGGAGAGTACCGAGGTCGAGGGGTGGTGAAGAATTACACAAGAGCGAAAGAACCAAACTGAGTACTGTTGCTTAGCTCCCAGGGCCTCGTTACCGTGAGCGATGACGCTGTACAGTCGTTAGCCTGCGACTCCCCTCAGGGCCGCGGCTAATGGCTCATTGAAAACGGATTGGGCGAAGAGTGCCGTTTAATTAGCCTTCACCTAATTAAAACGGCAGTGTTTAGACCGGAATGGAGACGTACAGAGGCAGGATGCAGTCGCGGGCCTGGACAGCAGAGGGCGATGTGCACACGGAGCAGGGAAAACCACGACGGCCATAACACACACTTGTTACCATCTATGGCAACAAATCACAGAATTTGCTTACACACTACCAGCTGAAGCTGTGAGTGTGTGTGTGTGTGTGTTTACTTCATTAAGTACCAACTCTGGGGTCATTTGCAAGCTTCTCAAGTTTCTAAAGAGGAGTATGTGGTGTGGTAGGTTCATTAGGACACTTGTGTGTCAGTGCAGGATCCCAGCTGGACTGCCCTCTCTCTACAGGACTGCTTTCTGTGCTGTGGCCCTCGTTGACTGATCAAAGCTGCCATCTCTGGTAGCAGTCAGGGCCGGGGGGGCCACGGGCCCCTACACACACCTCACACAGCTCAGGCACTTGGTTACTGGGCCTGAGAGCAAAATGGGAGAGTCCTTAATTGGATGCTGGTGCGGGACAGCTGCTTCATCTGAGCCTGCTTCATCTGAGCCGGCTTCATCTGAGCCGGCTTCACCTGAGCCGGCTTTACCTGAGCCGGCTTCATCTCAGGCGGCTTCCTCTCAGGCGGCTTCCTCTCAGGCGGCTTCATCTGCTTGGGAACGAGACACCCATGGCCACTTCTCCACCGTGAGTTTCCTTCAGCCTGAAACTCTGATGGCCCCGTAGCCCTTAAACACTCTGCTTCCTGATAGAACACTATGCATATCAAGGAGTTTGTTCCCGAAAAGAACTCCCTGCTCTAGCTGTGGTGAGTCAGACCAACCACCCCAAGCTGTGCCTTGCCAGGTGGGAATCTATTAATAGAACACTGCTTCTTTCCAAACACCACTGACTGGAGGTTACCGGGGATGAAACCACCAAGAGAGAGACACACGTGGACATCATACTTAGTTTGGGATAGATTCTATACAGACCTGCTTTGTGTGTGTGTGTGTGTGTGTGTGTGTGTGTGGCAGAGGCGAAACTCACTCAAAGTAACAAAAGGTAGGGTAGCCCTTGATGGCAAACTCCTGCTTAAGGCCGTCGAACTCGGCTGGGTGCACGTTCATCCCCATGAGCACCTGCAGCAAGAGAGTGTGTTAGAGTGGAAACGAACAGCCCACATGAAAGTCCTCGAAACTCGGAGAGGAGGACCAGGGCTCTCGGAGACGAGGGACGGAGCGAAGCACCAGCTGCTTTGATGGTATGGTGCAGTCGTGATGTAAAGAGGCTCTTTTATGTCAAAATCAATTTCCGAACTCATTTTGGTGGTAGAAAGCACACCACATCTGGGAATTTCAATTTCCTTTCTGCCCACTGGTTTGAAAACAGGTCTGTTTACAATGTTTACATTTGAGCTTTTGATCCAGTTCGGAATATGGTTCTGGCTCCAAGCCCATGCTTCTGTCTGATTCTAATTCTTGTGGCAACGAATGATCTTTCTGAAACTTTCATGCTACACAATTTTTTCGCAACATTAATTCTCGCCAGTTGCCAAAAGCATCCGAACAGACGTACAATCTCCACGACGACGTGGTTAACGTGCTTTTGCTGTGACACAAACAGCCAATCACTGCACCTATTACTGATTCTTCTTTCAGCATTGCTGGACATCCCAGAGGAGAAGGCTAAACTCAGATCATTCCTGTCGAAGGAAAGCACGTCTGATCAGCCCTCCCAAGCTGTGAACTCACTCAGGACGACATATTCCAAGCTGATCTCACACACAGGGCCAGTGGAGATTTAAATTATTTGGTACCCAATTTAGTTTTTCTTATTTGGTAGGTATTGACTTGAATCAAGACGTTAGTGTAATCAGTTCAGGTAGTACAGGACTGAAGTGGCTGCTTTACAATGGTGAAAGCATGCAAGAAAGCAATCTGCTGTTAACACACACACACACACACACACACACACACAACCTGTCCATCTGTTTGAGTCAATGTAAAGTTGCCTAGATTGCATCCAGCAGGTGGTGCTAGTGAGCAGCAAGTGAATGCTAGATATTTTAAAAGTTCTGATGAATGCGCGCGTGTGTGTGTGTGTGTGTGTGTATGTGTGTGTGTGAGAGAGAGAATGCTAAAAGCCACATATGGGGACCATTTCTTAACACTCTTATGTTCTCACAATCTTCTGTTCTACTGTCCATAACCAAAGGTAGCATTAACACAATACGGTATTCTGAAACGTTCCTGAGATGCACAAGAGCTCTGAATTGCAAAAGAACATATAAAAAATATATAAATAAAAAAAGACATTTTAAGGAAAGCGAGAAAAGAACCTCCAAACGTTGAAAGCCCAGAATCACCCGCAGCGTCTTTGTTCTACAGTGTTTCGTCCAACGTTACAGTGAAGAATGTGGAGGCCTCCATCTCCCTCTCCTTCCCTCCCGAATCCACTATCAGCGTCCTGCACGTGTGCAGCGGGACGCGGGAACCCTCTTCCTATCCCGTCCTCTCCTGCAAGCTGCACATTCATTACACCTGTCTCTAAACAAGTGGATAATTTACGTGCTCTGGGTGGAGCCCACTCACCGCCGGGTGCTTAAGGGCAATAAACAGCACTGCAAATGCTGATGCCAGTCCTGTGGTTTTGCCAGCTACCATCCCAGGAGACAAAAAAAAACCCTCAAAAAGAGAACCACGTGCCCGACGCAGCGGCGTCTGTTAGATGGCGGCTGGTCAAACGGCCCGTTTGCCGGTCGTGGGCGTGCGGGCGCGTGAGGCTGAGAGCGGCACAGCCATGCCAGCGTGCCCGCCGGGCACAGCTGATCCCTGATGTCCGGGGGGAGACACGTTCCCTTGGCAGAACCCCCTGCCCTGCGGAGACGAGCGTTTCTACGAGACACTTCGGGGAGATCAGATGCAGCGTTACAGCAGTGCCCACCGAGATATCGGGTCCTGCGCTGGCACATAATCCATACGCAGGGCACAGTGCCCACCAGGAGGGAATACGCTCAATAAGTGTGGTATTAAACAAAAACAGAGGAGCAGAGAGACAAAAAGGTCCGGCGTGAAGCTGACAAGAAAAGGTCAATGTTCTGTCAAAAAGACCAACGGGGCAAATAGACCAACAATCACAACAGTATGAAACACTGTGCCGTTACCTGGAAACATGTTCCATCTATGATTAATAACTGGACTGTGACGAGATGAATTATGGACTTCATGCGGGAGAACGGGCACTTACATATTTGCCCTTCGTCTCTGTGGCTGCCTGCTGGAAGATGGGCTGCATTCTCTTACATACACCACACCCTGCACAACAGAGAGTGGAGGAGGACAGTGGAGGAGAAGAGTGGAGGAGAAGAGTGGAGGAGGACAGACCAGCAGAGGGAACAAGAGCAAAACCCACAGAAAAGGATTAACAGGCACCAAACTCTCCGGGAGGACGATGTTGCCTAGGGAAACACCAGTCAGGGCATGACTTGGTTTCGATCCAACCACAAATGAGAATGGTTAATTGGTTTTTAAACTATAATGATGTCTCAGAAATGCTTACACCTCTACAAAATGGGAAGACGAATACCATATACAGTGCAGGCTGTAGCCAATAAATGAGTTTCTTGGAAGAAAAGGTTAGATTCATTTCTCCAAAGTGAAGCGAACCAGAGGCGCCTAATCGCTGATCACATGACATCCTCCCAAAACAAAACCAGGGAAGAGATAAAGGCGGCCTAGAGAAGCGCGAAGGTACGTGGAGGGCGAACGCACTCGGGGAGACTCCTCGCCTTCAGATCTTCTCTCAGCTCACTTCTTCTCCACTGCAGAAATGAGTCCATTAGAAACCTGCCTGCCAGACTTGTGGCATGTGCCATTTTTCACTCTGCGCTGCAGCCAAACTGCATCTATTGGTGTCACGTAGAGATTCGAAGGTGCAGAAGCATATATATGCCAGCATGAGGCAAGCAGAACCTCCATGCTAAAAGCATTGGACAGGCTACATGCTGTTTCATTAAGACTTAAATGTAATTCTGATTTAATCAATCAGCACAGGAAACTATTTTATCAAGGCCTACAAACTTCTTTGGACAACAGTCCTTTCTTTTTGTGCTGATTTCTAAGCACTAGATGTTGTATATTAGATTTCACCTGCACAGTGATTCTGCTTCCTGCAAAAAAAAAAATATCTGCCTGTTGTAAGTTTTTACATGCTGAACCCAAATACGTTTTCTGAATTCCTCTACCTCCTGGTGTTTCCTCGCGGTATACCAGTATACCCAAATGTCATTATCTACAGAATGGAAAACCAAGGAGGCTGGAACCCCTCTATGAAGCCAGGTTACTGCAGGACACTCAACAGGACTGTTCCTGACGCCAAACACAAGCAAATTCCAAACGCTGTACATTTTAGAAGTGTACCTGAACACATTTTAAATGTAATAACAGCCTTATTTATAAATAGGTAATATATATGTTATACACGTACAAACTATACGTGATAGAACAATTCTGAACATAGATTCACAATTAACATAAAAACGGACTATAAAAGGTCCACATCATTTGGTTTGGGAAGCAAACATTTCTTGCCCAGTGCTTTCAGCTATATCTAAAAATATAACATTAAAATATAATGCTAGAGAAAGGTATACAATCCTCGCAGAGCTGTCTAAAGATGTTTAGAGGAGAGCACCACCATCTCTACTTGCCATGTCACTGTGTGGGCACCCACTTTATAGGATTTAAATAAAGACTACAGCTATACCGACTGAAGCAGTGCATCACTCCTCAACAAAGAGAAGCCATACGCCAGAGCGAGTCAAACCCAGGTGAGTCAAACCTAGAGCGAGTCAAATCCAGGACGACAGGAGTGTTGCGTAGGAAAGCCAAAAAGGCTTACATGAGCATTACTGGGTCATACGCTCGTTATAAACTTCTATGAACTCACATACACTCAGAAATCCATATATAATATCATTTATAAAGCAAGGGGCAGATCACCGTGTCACTCACAGGGTGCGTAGAACATGACGAGGATGGGCTTCTCCTCTCTCTTCAACAGCTTCCTGAATTCCTGCAGAGCGAAAACACAGAAGCTCAGTGGGACAACTGGTGCAACACCATTTTTTTCCCAGCATGCATTGAAGCAAAGCTGCTCTTTACACACTCAGCTCTTTTGCTGCTGCACTCTTAGCTAGACGGCAAAAAACTTTAGGACAACAGACCAGAACATTCTTAAGCTTATGAGGTCCAGAACTATTTTTATTTCATGCCAGGAATAGTCTTGGCTAGACGCTGAGATTAGGACGTGGCTGGAAGCTGCTCTAAACACCTGAAGCACTGACCAATGAGGTCCTTCAACACCTAGCCAGGTAAAACAAGTCTGATCACATACTCATGTCAGTAGATCTTAAAACTCTTAACGCCTGTATAGCTGCATGCGTGGAGAAAGCAACTCGCGTCTATATGACTCCTCTTTCATCAACGCTGGTCGTATTCTTGTTTCATTAACTGTGGGTTTACTGCAGCCGAGCTGTGCGGTTGCCAGGTGACACTCCAAAAAAACACCACATGCCACCAAACATCAAAACTCCTCCTAGTGCAATCAATTCACTCCAAAAAGAGCTTCATAGCTGTCAGAGGAGAAACCTTCTGAGTGCTGCACCCTCAGCAGGATAATGGTCTGGAAATGCTTACTAAGTCTCTTAAGAGACTGTTACTAGTTAAAGATTTTTTTTTTTCCTGCTCTACTTCAACATCTGTTTTCATCAGTCGTTTTGTCAGTTTCCCATTCAGACGGCCGGGGACCCGCATCTGGTTCCGAGCACTCTGGGAAGCGCCCGGGCTGAGTCTCGGGAGAAAGAGCTGAGCTGCGACATTCCTCAGAGGAAGACTGCTAGGTTCATTGGCCTTTGTTCGATATGCAGTTCCCACAGCAGCGGGCTAAGAATGGAAAGGTGATCTTCACCACGCTGGTCACCCAAGAGAGGTACTCACTTTCTCCGTCTCAATGTGAACGACATCTTTAGCCTCAGGGTTCTCCTCCCATAGCGGGGCACCTGTGGGATCCTTCAGGAATGCCACCATAGACTGAGAGAGAGAAAAGAAGGAGATGAAAGAGAGAAACCGGGCCATGAGTCCATCTCTCACTACCACAACACCCTCGTCCTGCGAGGCAACGCCACTGGCGCCGAGCTGTAGCTTTCAAACTCTACGACCAACGAGTGTAAAAATCCATTAAGACTTCAGATCACTACACTTTAAAGTCACTGGTAAAACTGGTCATGGGAACTTGATATTACAAAGTTTCTTCGACAGCATTACAAGACGTTATTTCCTCTAACGGTCTACGGCTAATTTAAAAGACTTATCCATCCAGAAAGCAGAAAGACCAAAGTAAGCACCTTTTTGACATTAAGTGCTTATAATAAGCCGAATTACAATTACAGAAAAGAAATAAGACGGAAATCAGAGGAAACAGCAGATGCTATTAATGAGAGTTCCTTTCTTCTCCAC
Source organism: Tenebrosternarchus preto (assembly GCA_025802075.1). Taxonomy (NCBI): domain Eukaryota; kingdom Metazoa; phylum Chordata; class Actinopteri; order Gymnotiformes; family Apteronotidae; genus Tenebrosternarchus; species Tenebrosternarchus preto. Next base: position 581,432 of record JAOYMR010000023.1, read on the forward strand.
TGAGGCAGATCGGCCATCTCATCACTGACTCAGAAAGCAGAGTACAGGCCGATTCGCCGTTTTTAACGTCCCACTTTAACCCTTAGCGAGCGGAAGCCCTCCGCCTACACCGTGGCGCCGGAGATGATGAGAGATGATCGGAGATGAGAGGCGATTGGAGATGATTGTTCGCGTTGTTCTGCCGAAGCGCGGACCTGGTCTCTACAGTGCTGAAACCGCGGAGAGCGAAACGATGAACAAAGGCAGCTTGGTGGAAATGACAGAACAGACCACACTATGAGATCAAAAGGGTTACAGACGACAGAGCCTGAAGACTACAAAACCCACAACTCAACAATGTATCAAATACCAAAGGGATTCAATGCAGGACTGAAACCATTAGAAGCCACTGAGTGTAACTTAAACATTCTTGATGCCCGTCACAAATTCACTGAAATACTAATACAAGGGTAATCAGATATGGACGAGAACAGAAGAAAGAATAATTCGCTAAAATCAATTTGCGGAACAAATAATTTATGTAAACACTTCATGTTTTTGCCTAATAGAAGCCAAGTCCTAGTTTCCAACACGACAGCTCAAGTCACTGAGCAACCACACTCAACCAAACTCAAAACCAACCCAAACTCAAAAAAGCAACCAAACTCAAAAAACCCCCAAAAATCCTCTTAACAAAACGTTCACAGTTTGTTGCCGAAATCCCACAGTTCTCAGGGCGATTACCTTAAGCGTGGCTGCTCTGGTATATTCAGTATGAAACAATCCATCTCTGTGGAAGTGAGAAGATCAAAGCAGAAGATCACGGGTCAGTTCCAGAGCTGGATGCAACATCTAATGTTCAGGCCATTCCATCCAACACAGAGATGGTCAAATCGCTGGACACAGAAGTTCACCTACTTGTAATGCAGGATCTCGGACAGTGTCGCCTTTGAACCAGGATCCACCTTCACTTTCTTACAAAGCTTGCGACCCTCAGAGTCCCTGGAGGGGATAGAAGACAGATGAACGAGGGGAAATCCTCAGTGAAACCATCAACAGCCGTTACAATTCAAGAATGCAACACCGGCAGCAGGTGAAAATGCTGGTATCTTTCGCATGTAAAGCCTAATGGTTAAACAAACTCATTTATACACAGTAATAAAACGTTTATGTAGAAGTTTGATTACCATCATCTATAGATCGTCTATAGTCAGAACCAATAACAGCAAAAGTAATTCTACAAATCAATAATGCTTGTCATCTCAGCCTCCTGCCTACTGAGAGGAAGAGATCAGATGTTCACAGATGCTCATGGTTACCTAACATACACTCACTGGCCACTTTATTAGGTACACCTTGCTAGTACCGGGTTGGACCCACTTTATTAGGTACACCTTGCTAGTACCGGGTTGGACCCACTTTATTAGGTCCACCTTGCTAGTACTGGGTTGGACCCACTTTATTAGGTACACCTTGCTAGTACTGGGTTGGACCCACTATTAGGTCCACCTTGCTAGTACTGGGTTGGACCCACTTTATTAGGTAAACCTTGCTAGTACCGGGTTGGACCCCCTTTTGCCTTCAGAACTGCCTTAATCCTTCGTGGCACAGATTCAACAAGGTGATCTTCTGCATGCCTCGGTTGTAACGACTGGTTATTTGAGTTACCGTTGCCGTTCTATCAGCTCGAACCAGTCTGGCCAATCTCCTCTGACCTCTGGCATCAACAAGACATTTGCGCCCACAGAACTGCCGCTCACCGGATATTTTCTCTTTTTCGGACCATTCTCTGTAAACCCTAGAGATGGTTGTGTGTGAAAATCCCAGTTGATCGGCAGTTTCTGAAATACTCAGACCAGCCCGTCTGGAACCAACAACCATGCCACGTTCAAAGTCACTTAAATCACCTTTCTTCCCCATTCTGATGCTCGGTTTGAACTGCAGCAGATCGTCTTGGCCATGTCTACGTGTCAAAATGCATTGAGTTGCTGCCATGTGATTGGCTGATTGGACATCTGCGTTAATGAGCAGTTGGACAGGTGTACCTAATAAAGTGGCCGGTGAGTGTATAGCAAAGAATGTGCAATTACACGGCTTCCTGCACTCTCTCTCTCTCTCACACACACACACACACACACACACACACACGGCAGCGGCATCATCACCAGCCCCTTTGCGTCAGTGATAACGAGCGTGGAGATGTATTACTCAGGGACAAGCAGGAGCACAGTAGAGAACAGTAAAAGGCTCGGTGCTAATGGAAATTCAAAGAGACGGAATTCAATTAAACCCAGAGCGCCTGCACCCACCACCCTCCTCCACCAAACCTTCCATCATCCTCCACCATTTGGGGTTAGAGAAGTGGGGGTGGGTTGTGTCCCCTGTGGTTTCTTCAGGGCTGGGGATGGTGGTTGAGGAGACTGGGCACGGCGTTCTCGCTCGTCGCCCCTGACGACAGCGCCGGTGCTTACGGCCAGCCGTGTACCGTACTGTACCATCACAGAATGTACCATTACAGAAATCGGGCTGGAGAAACAGAGAAAGCTGGCTAATCTCTCATCTGCAGAAGATGTGACTATGCATAAAGTGCTGGATTACTGACTGGATTATTCACTGGATTACTCACAACATTAAAGTCTTAGCTAAAACACTCAGTAAGCGTCGTTCTATTTACAGAACGGTGACAAAGCTGAAGAATCCAACAACAATGCACTGCAACATGAGGCCCTGCATCACGGTTTGAAATCAATGGGATGTTAAATGCACTTTGAAGTGAACTTCACAGGGAATCACCCATTTAATCTGGAGTCCTCTCTTTCCCAGATCTTGGTTCTTTTATGTACAGATCAATTCATGTTCGTTTCTTTTTTCCCCCTCAACTGTTCCTGAATTATTTACTGATCGATCAGCTGACCATCTGGCAAGTGTCCATAACCATCTGGTGAAAATCTGTGGCCTTTTCCAGGTAAAACACTCTGAAGGAGCTCTTCTTACACTGCTGGTCAGGAGGTGTTATATTTCTGAGTGAAATCCACTTTATCTTGTCCATGAGAGGAGTGATGTTCCCGAACAGTATCCAAAAACGCTGGGCCAGCACCTGCCTGGAGGGGGGAGGAGGGGGGTGCTGGGCTAACAAAGCTCGCTCTGCCTTTGGAGAACTTTGAGTGAAACATCAGCGAATCTGGCCCAATCCTTCAAGAGCTAATCAGGGATCTCTGCACCAGGTAGGACATTTGTAAAAATGGTTTTCAAAAGGCAAACGCAGACCCGGGCCCAGCCGCTTGGCTCAGCGTTACGCATCTGCCTTCAACTCCACGAGCTCCATCTTCCGCTCCACGTCATACCGCAACGCACGGATGCACCGTGTACTCCGTGACACGACAGGACGACGGCACAATTCCTATCAAAGTCTGCTATTCTTCTCTTAATCACCAGAACAACTCATAGCTTCTGTGTTCAGTTAATTGCAAAGAACAGAGATGGTTTTGTTGCCACACCATTTTAAATAATAGCTCTACACGGATAAAAAAAGAAATGCCTATCTACAATCCCTGCCTGCAGATTTGTGCCATTTTTATTAAAACTCAGAATTTGACCTTTCCAATGTCCTTTGTGAGGTTTTTTTTTCCATAGCAGAGCTGAAAGATTCATATTTGAGAAGGAAAAAAAAAAGGAGTCAAACAGGAAAAAAAAATCAGTCAAAGAATGCGGAGAACGTGCTTGTTTTCCAGAGCTGTCAAAAAAAAAAAAGTTCTGCAGAATTCCGTTCAAAGGATTAATCCCGCTGGATCTGACGGGTCTGCTGCAAGGAATTGTGGGAGCTGAGGACAGAAAGAAGTGTGTATTCCTGAGTGTGAAAGCATGCTGCTCGCTGTGAATTTTCACAGTGCTCAGATACGCGCAAAACGTACGCAAGCACACGCACACAAACGCGCGGACGCGCGCACACGCACGCACGCACGCACACACGGCTTCATCTTTCTCCATTTGAAGGCCTCAGCAGCAAGAGACACCTGCATTAAGAAATAATAAATGGTGAAGTGGTGGAGGAGAGTTCCATGAGGTAGAAGAGATGATGAGAAGGAACTTCAGGTGCAGATTCGAGCACCTGCACACAGCCGTGCACCTGGGCTTCACTTCCGCAGCTCTTGAACCCCCAAAGCACTTCCACTGAGAGACGGTTCTCAGCTCAACTCCGAAACCAGTCACCTTGCATGCAGAGATTCTCTAAAACTTTCTCTCCAGCCACGTCTCCAGGAACGGAAGGATTTCCAGGGCTGGAACAGCTTCCAGCTCACAGCACAGAAGGACCAACACCAGAAACACCGTAAAGAACATCTGTGAGAAAAAGTCTATGACTCCATTCAACTTATCCGTATTTCTACACTAGTGGTAGATCATTACCAAAAATCCAAAAAATGTTATCATACCTCTAGGTCATAAGCAGGCAATTATTTCACAGACTATTCTCATCAAATACTTTCATTAAACCATTGGCCCAGTAAAGACGTGGCATTTGCGAGCACTGGATCCCGTTCTTGGTCAGGCAGGACCGGCTTTTATTAACGGAGGCCGTTATTATTGAACCTTAGCAACCGCTCGGAGCTCGCGGGATCCAGCGCTCACCGCATCCAGCGCTTCCTCCTCACACCTGCCCCTCTCCTTCTGCCTCCCCTCACGCGTTACCAAGACAGGAGGTGCGAGACGTGCACGAGATACCTACCCGCAGTTCACCCAGGCAATGGTTCCTTGGCCCTTCACTGCCTGTGCCACATCAGACAGCAGCTTCAGCTGGGCATCTCCAGATGTTGCTGAGGTAAAGTACAAGACACACACCAAAGTAATGCATATCATTATGCGTTATTTTGCATAATGATATGCAAAGTAATGCGTAATGCCCACCCCCTGGCCGAGCTGTAATTTTATTTGGGGACAGAACTGCAACAGTCTGTCCCTACACGTCTCTCTCTCTTGAGAAAAGTCTTAAAATGTGTTTGTTTGTGCAGTGAAATGCTTAATTTGATTACATTTCAGTATTCAGTATTCAGTATGTATTGCCTCACTCAGCACTGCACCGGCTGATGTGCATTTTAGTAAGTAAACACATTTTTTGCATTAACACTTCTAAATTAAGCTTTCTGTCATTATGCTTGCTTACGTGACGTACAGCAGATCTCATCCCCACCCACTCTGTCCAGGACTGAGAACTATTAACAGCTTAACCAGTGCCTGAATTTTTAAAGGTTGTAATTTATGGAGTTTAAAAAAAAACAAAAAAAAAAGAACCAACAACTGACGAACTTGCAGCTGTTCCCAAGGTGCTATGTGCACGCATGGCTTCCAGCCCAAATGGCTCCGCCCCATGAGGTAGGAAGCCTGTCAATCAACACCAGAGGGGAACGTACTTATGCGAGAGTCTCACAGCTCCCGTCTTGTATTGGATTCCATTTAAGCTGATAAGAACTTGATGTTCCAGACAAAGTTTCAACTCTTAGACTGTCACCGTGAACGATGAGGTTCACCGCACGCGGCAAGACGGCGAGATCTCGTGCAGACAGGCCGCGACCGACCTCCACGCGCCGCGCACTTCCGCGGGACCGGCTCGGTCCCTCCGGCCAGAGAGCAAACTCTGGGCGGGAGGAAATGAAGGCTGAGGACAGGCACGAGCGTTGCATTCCCAGAGCGAGCCCAAGCTTCCGAGGATGAGCAGCCAAGCACGGGCATCAATCAAAGAAGCTGTTTCTCCGGAGTCTCATCCAATGCCCCTCGCGCAGTGAAATGGGCCGTGAATTATGAAAGCAATAAATCTGGAGCAGGCAGGCCTTGAGAGGTTCTTCCCTCTGCTGGGGTTGGGAGGTGGGGGGTTCTGTTTATTGGCCGTGCGGTTGGCATGCGCCACTGAGTGCCCCTGGGATCTATGCAAATGAGCAAGGGTGTCCGCGCAAAGGGAAAAAAAAAAAAAACCCAACAACAACAACAAGGGGCTGATTTCCCTAATGACAGTGGGTGAACGTGGTTAACGGTTTTTATTCAAGCGTGCTGCGGTTCCGAGTGCTTCCTGACCAAAGGATTTGCATTACTGCGGCCAGCGAGCACGGCGTTCCGCCTACTGTGACCATCTGCCCTTAGCTCTGAAAATTTTTTTCCAAATGATCTCCTGGGTGCCTAGGAGTAAAGCCCCAGGACTGGCTGAAGGCTCCAGGACACGATGGATGCCAACACACCCTACTGTTCCATGATCCTCTTTAAGTACAGGGTTGTTGAAGGTCACCTAGGTCATGAGGTTCACGGACGCCGTGCCAGATGGCATGCGACTGAAATCCTGCCACGGAAGCACCACGCTGGACACTCACCTGACTTCGTGTAAAGGACGAGAACATTGGTCCTGGTCCTGAGGAGCTTCTTGAAATCCTTGTGGTCACTGACTCTCTCTATGAGTGGTGATACTTTCACTGCCTGCAGTGTGCACACAAGCGCAACCTGAGAGGGAAGAGAGATCAACAATCAACCAGAGAACCAGAGAAAGAACCGGACCCACAGAAATCCACCGTCATGCGTCACTGTCTGCGCACAAAGCACAGGTTTTTCAGAAGAACATCTCCAGCTGGGTGGCAACGAAATTGTTGTGCTTTGTTCTGAACCACAACAGTTTGTCAAACTGCTCGGAAATGAGTCTGCAAGAACGAGACCAATTACAGATGAGATGTGTGCATTTACGCAAACAGTTTGAAAAGACATATCAATATTCCGCCTTTGTATTGATCTGTATCTCCAGAACTAGAGATCATCTCTACAAAATACTGATTTGCCACGAAATAAGAAATGAACCATTTCATTAATAAGAGAGGATCTACAAAGACCATCTTAATAAGATGAACAGATTAATAATGTTTTGAACATGTGCACCACAAACTGCTCTCCAGTTTTTAAAGGAACTGCAAATTATTGTATAACTTCCATACCGAGCACGATTTAACCCTCTAGAGCCCAGCAGGATTCAGTACCACTCTTGTGGCTGTGCTTGCTATTCTAATAGCAGCTCAGATAAGCTGTTCGAAGAGCCAGCAGGGGGCGCTGTGGAGGTCGTACAGAGGCAGGCTGAGAAAGCCTCGGCCAGCAGGGCCTCCGTCATCAGAGGTGCAGAGAGACGCTGACCCAGGTACAGTGTTCCTTATCCCACACTCAAGAAAGGACGGGTTCCTACTGACGTCAGACTATCGCACTTCGGAGTTATGATGGTATGGTACAGCACTAAATCTCAGTGCTCTAGATACCACCTGATATGGTCACAACATGTGTGTAATGGGCTTCCTGCTCCTGCCCTGATGAAGGCAAGATCTGCTTATGCAAATGTAATGTGCAAAATTTTCACTATCAGCACCACTCATTATAACTGTGACTAGAGAGTCCCATGTATGAAATCGTTATACTGTGGGCAGCTAACGGCAACAGAACTTTAATCAGGCAGCCGGGAGCTGGAGACAGATTAATCCGAGGAAAGAACGTGTCGACTGAGGAGACGGAGCTAGAGTAATTACTGCTGAGCAGTTACCTGTGGAGTGATGAGTCAAAGTGGTGGTGAACAGTGAAGATGCTCCAGACATGATTCACCGACAAGACCACGTTTACTTGGTGATAAATTCAGGTTTCTTAAGAACAGAAACAAGTTTCCTCTTTTAACTCATTAAACCCCCCCCCCAAACACATCACTACCACCACACCCCTAAACACATTCAGCCCTGAGTTTTTGTACATATTCCTTTCTGGTGCTGAGTGCCTGGCTTCAGAAAGCATTGTTTTGACATGAAATGAGAAACAATTTGCAGCAATATACAATGTTTGGAAAAAAAACTGTTTTGATCGACCGGTCCGCTATACGGTTTTCAACGCAATAAACATAAATGCTTGAAAAGACCAGCAGAGAATGATGTGGGGTAAAGCATTGTTAACCCTTTAGACTCCAGCAGACTGTCTTACAGACAAAAAGAGCTTACATGAATGTGTTCTAAGAAACTCCAAACCCCTACATACCCCCTCACACCCCTACACAGAACCCCTACATACCCCCTCACACCCCTACACAGAACCCCTACATACCCCCTCACACCCCCATACAAACCCACTTACCCCTACACTCCCTCATACACCCCCAAACTGCCCCCATACAAGCCCACAATTCTAACTCCATGGGCAAAAGGAGAACCAACTCCATATTGGTTCCCTCTTCAGCTACAACAGCTTCCACTCTTCTGGGAAGACTTTCTACAAGATGTTGGAGTGTATAAGTATGAATGTATGTCACCGGAAATCTTCTGCCCATTCATTCAGAACAGCATCCGTGCGATCAGACACTGATGTTGGATGAGAGGAGCTTGGTTTATGATCTCTGTTCTAGTTCAACCCGATGGTGGACAACAGCAGACCAGACCTTTATGGACCATGACTGGGGAAGCAGTCATGCTGGAACAGAAGATATCCTTCTCCAGACTCTTCCCACAAAATTGGAAGTATACAACTGTCCAAAATGTCTTGCTAGAGCATGAAGTTTTCCCTTCACTGGAACTAAGAGGCCATGGCCAAACTCTGAAAAACAACCACATGACATTATCCCTCCTCCACAGTTGGCACCATGCAGTCAGGTAGGCAACGTTCTCCTAGCGTTCACCAAACCCCAGATTTGAAGCCCAGAGCATGTTTTTACTGCTCCAGAGTCCAGTGGCAGCGTGCTTTACGTCATTCCATCAACGCCTGGCATTGTTCTCGACGAGGTCAGGCTTGAATGCAGCTGCTTGGCCTTGAAAACCCTTACCACAAAGCTCCTAGTGCAGTTTTTGTGCCGGTATTAATGACAAAGGAGGTTTAGAACTCTGCAGTTCTTCAGTCATCAGAGCACTAGCGACCAGTACACCCCATGAGACCCCTCCGTGTAACTTTACCTGGTCTACCACTTCATGGCCGGGCTGCTGTGGTTCCTAAACACTTCCATTCTTCAATAATACCGCTCACAGTTAATCATGGAATATCAAGGAGGGAATTAAGTTTATAAACTGACTTGCCGTAGCTGAGGCATCCTGCTACAGTGTTGTGTTCGAACAAGAGCTCGTTAGAACCGTTAGAACATTGATTCACAAATGTTCGTAAAGACAGACCACATGCCTAAGGGCTTGATTTTAATACACCGGTGACAATGGGACTGAAGAAAACACCCAAGTTTAACGATTAAGAGTCTTATCCCAGTACCATCCATTTAGTGAAGGTTCTCCCTAGAAATCAAACCCACGATCCCACGAAACTCCTCCACACCACCACAGACCAGTATATAGCCCAGTTCAGCCCAGCTGCATTCGTCACGTGATACTCTGACAAAACTCAAAACAGCAAACGTAGAGGAGCGAGCAGAGGTGCAGTGGCCTGGTGGAGCTCCAGAACCTTTACTGATTAAACGGGGTGACATGATAACCAGCACAGATGACAGCAAGAGGTAATTAAAGCATGGCTCTGCTGCGACGGAGCTGACTGATGATCAAAAGGGCTGCTTCTGTCTGCCATGACGTGAGCCATCAGACTGACCTCGCGGAGTGGGACAGACGGAAAGAGAGCCCGCGTTATCAGCAAATTACTGATTTCCACAGATAAGGTTAACTACACTTTCCCCGGCGCTGATTTAACGAGACGCCAGCACGTTTGCGAAAGATCCCACGTTTTTAAACCACCATTTGAAGTCAAAAGGAAAAATATATCCCCCGTTGATGAGAGCGTGAACTGACATTTATAATCTACCTTTTTTAAATTTGGTTGGGTGCTTTCATGAAACTCATCCCGGCTTGTAAAAGACAGTCCTGTCTAAACACTCGTCCATTCAGGGCAGGCGGGAAAAAAGACTCCGACTCAGACAGTGTAGGATGTCAAGTCACATCGAGTTCCTGACTCTCCTTCAATGCCGCACCTTTTCTTCAGACCTGACAGGAACCAATACGGCGGCCCATTACTGCCTGGCAGGAACCAATACGGCGGCCCATTACTGCCTGGCAGGAACCAATACGGCGGCCCATTACTGCCTGGCAATCATCATGTCTCATACCTGTTACAAAAGCTTTCATTTGGCTTGGGCCAGGCTGCCTGGCTCAATGTGGGCATTATCCTAATGACAGCACTGCTTTTACAAGGCTGTCACTGTTATTACTGTCTGCCAAACAAGGGGGACAAGGTCTGATCGCTCACCGCCGATCAAAGTGAAGATACGGACTGTGTAAGGGGTGTAAGGACTGTGTAAGGGGTGCTGTGCTGACTGTGTAAGGGGTGTAAGGACTGTGTAAGGGGTGCTGTGCTGACTGTGTAAGGGGTGCTGTGCTGACTGTGTAAGGGGTGTAAGGACTGTGTAAGGGGTGCTGTGCTGACTGTGTAAG
>JAOYMR010000023.1:599116-610855 GCA_025802075.1 Tenebrosternarchus preto
TGTCATATAGTGTTTTGTCAGATCAATTATGTGATTGATTATATGTAGACATGCATGGCAAGAACATTTCTAAGGTGAATATATCACGTATCAGACACTTCCTTCTTCCTTTTTTTCTTTGTTTTTACCTTTTTGGTCTGTTTATGGTGCGTTTGAGAGAAACTTCTAGATGCTTTTGTTTTCATAATCATAAACTCTCATCTCGATTTGTGAAAACTCTGTTTTTATCAGTGAAAAGTGACACACAATCTCCAAAGTGCATTTTCTATTCTGCTGGGCAGTCAAGATGAGAATGCAGAATACAGGGAGTTCTATATTTTGCCAGAACCCGGGCAGGGACAACATCAAAGACGTGCCCTCAAAATCCTGGTCAGCTTGTAGTTGACTTGCTCTCCTTCTCGGCTGGTTTCCCAAGCTGACAGCCCCGGGCATAATTGTTCCCTGTTGGTTTATGGTACAGAAATGGGTTAATGATACACTAAGGGTACAGAAGAAAACACTGGAACAGAAAAAAAACAACAACATTTGTTTTAAAATGAGGTGAATGTGTAGTCCATCGGGGCTGTAGACGTAACGTTTTTCTGGACTGAACAAATCTGGAGGCTGAAGCTATGACATCTTTAATTTGTTTCCAGCAAAGAGATGTTATTATCACCATCTTTCATTCAGGCACCAGTAAGTTCTTTTCGAGGCAAAATGGCCAACTAGCAAAAAAAGTCCCCTGGGTTTTATCTGAGTATTGAAAACAATAAAGAAATAATTTAAAGAATTCTTACTTTGAGTACTGCTGCTCCACCAAACATGGTGACATTTGTCTTGTTTCTTCAGTGTACAGTAAGTGATTACTTATTCTGCACCCTTTCTTACAAGTCCTGATCGTTAGTGCTGAACAACTGAAGTTGTTGCCAAGAAGTAGTTAGAAGTGGTAGTGAATTTGCGCAAGAACAGAAGAAGAACAGCTTCTTAAGAACGGAGGAACAGCTTCTTAAGAACAGAGGAACAGCTTCTTAAGAACAGAAGCTGTGAAGCTTGGATGCAGTCCAGCAGTTTAGTTGCGAGCTGCAGTTTTTCATGAATCCGCTCATTATTTTGTCTGCTGTCAAGGGAGGAATTGATGGAATCACTGCGCCTTTGGCTGATTTCTGATAAGATTGTGCAAACATCATGTTGTTTTTTTGTCTGGCCATGTTCTTCAAGTGGAGATCGGACGTCGGGTAGGAGGAATTGGCTTGGCTCCGGAAATATCTGTCTGGACACTAAAAATAACAGAATGGGAGGAGATTATTGTCTGGAATCATTCAGGATCAGCTGGGCGAGGCTAGGTGGTGTTTATAAGTGTGCGACCGTCTGGAGAGCAGTGGAGTCGCTTGGTTGCGTGCTCCTTGTTCTGTGAAATGTGATCTGCACAATGAGCTGCTCACTGTCTGCAGCCTTAATTAATACTTGATGCAGCTCAAGGAGTTTGTCTGGACCTCCATCATGTTTGAAGATCCCACACATGTTTGGGTTTTTGGAAGTTTGGACCAGCCTGATTCAGAGGGAAGAATAAAAAAAAATAGAATGTAGTAAATCATTAAGTATGTAATACATAATTATTAATAATTGTCCTCTGCCAGTCAAGCAAGACATGATACTTGTGCAACTTCTGAAATTATATGGATTTTTTTAAACGTTATATGATTTTATTCATAATTCATAAGACATGGTAGCATTTTTTTAACGGGCCAGACACAACACTTGCACTTCCAACCAATACGTCCAGCTTGTAAGCAAAATTACATGTGATTAGTAACATCTAATGCTGAGAAGCTCTCACATATCATGATTTCTCATTCGGCTGTGATGCCAGACGTCAGCTTGGATTTGTTTCTGACACGTTGGCCGCAAGGTTATGGTTAGTGCAAGTAGTGGAACTCCTTCTGCTTCACAGTCAGTCATCTCCACAGGTTTCTTGACCAATTCTACCGTGCAAAAGTCTTTTGGTTCATTTCCATTTCTGAGATATCCTGCTTGAATGGCCTGTTACAGATCACATCACAGCAGCTCAGAGGGAAGAAGTCAGGATCCGGTCATTCTGAAATGATTCATTTCTCGCGTTTGAGTCACTCTTAGTTTACTCCTGTGTTTTTGGGATGCAGTCTCATGTGAGCTGAGATGAAGGCTTGTGTCTTTTCTCTGCTCAGAGCAAAGAGGCTTTGCTGGAGGGATGGGAGAGGGGGGTAGGGATGGCTGCTCTCATTGCTGATTCGGCCATTGTGGGGGGAGGAACACTATCCCCATTGATTGGGTTGCTGGTGAAGCCCCCAAAAGCTGGAGAAAGAGGGGCCCATTCAGTGCGATGCCTGCTATGGGAGGTGATCGCTGGGGCTTTTGTGGAGTGTGGTGGGAACGGTGTTCTGCTCCAGGTCCAAGTGGCTTCTCGAGAAGCGAGAAAACCTTCAGCTGTCCCCCTCCGTGCCGTTGTTTCAAGGCAGGGAGGAGGTTTCCTGGGTCAGGTGTGCATGCCGAAGGTGGTCTGGAAGGATAGTCTCTCTCTGTGGGCAGGAGAAAGATGACCTAACTGTTGCACCAATGACCTCTCAAAATGTCACCTCATGAAGTACGAAACAAAAGTCCACTCTCCAAAGTCTTATAGGGAAAGAAAACAATAACCTCAAAATAAAGAATCTGTTGAAAAAATCATATTGAATGACCAAAGAGAGCAACTTCAACATTTTTTTTTTTTTTTTTTAATCCAAAATGCAAAATGTAATCAGGCTCACGGCGTAGGTTCCAAAACCATATCATCAGAGTTTCAGTGAGATCGATTTTCCTCATGCCGTGCAGAATCTCGTATGCATCATGATACGCTGCTGTATTCAGTGCTGACATTCCTAGGATCATGCCTACATTATCACTCATCAGCTGTGGGAAGAAGAGTGTTCGAAGTCCCAGTTTCAATTCCAGGCTACCGGGCTGCCAAGTGCTCCAAAAAAAAAAAGATCTTCTGGTTTGATACAACAATGGGAGGGGTTACGTTGGCCCTTCTGCTTTGTAGTAAAATGAGATGCCTCTTTCTAGCTCAGTGACAGATTAGGAGAAAAGATATCATGAAGGCAGGGCTCTTGAATTGCAGCTCTACACAGGCAAGCATCCCCTTCAAACCTGCATATGGGAGAGAACATTTGTTTATTTCACAACTGAAATTTGCAGTGTGCCCTGAACAAATGTCTGTCTTAAGATAGGCAGCTCCGAGACAAGGCCACTCGGTGACGCGCTGAACTTTATGCCGAGAGAAGGTATCGTCTGTATTTTGACGTAGACTGTTTTAAAAAGAGATTGATGAAATTCCTTCCAGCACAGGTGTTTGTTTAGATTCACTGTGGTACATTGTCATATAGAATTAGGTTGTCTTCTTCACTCACACAAGACATGTTGGGAGCATCTAGACCTTCTTTTGCTGTTGGGTTCTTCTGCTGTAATCAGTTACAACCAAGTCAGGTACTGACAGACTATTTCTAATGTTTATCACCATTAGTCCTAAACTCTAGCAACTTGGCAACAGCTGTTTTCAGATCAGTATGAAATATGATAGTGATTATTGAAGGAGATCTGGGGACTCCACCATCATAACGCTGACACTTAAACTGCTGGGAGGTGGTTTCTCATTAAAAATGCCAGGGTGGGTAAATTCTGTAACCTCTCCTGTTGTGAAATATTAATGTGTCTGTATATAGATCCCCAGTGCGGTCAGCAGTCCGCAGGTCAGAGCTGGTGGCTACGAGGAGGAGCAGACGAAGCCGGAGTTAGTTTCCAGCTGGATTTGATGTTCATGCTGAGAGTTAATCATGGCTCTCTCTGTCTGACCGGGTCTTTGGGCCTCTGCCTGACCTCCACACCAATCCTGGATGTCCTATGAACCTGAAGTTGGTTCACAGTGGACTGAGAAGGTCCTGCTGAGGCTTCTTAACCTCGTTGACCAGCGTCGTTTCAAGTGCATGTTCATGGACACTCTGGAGAGCCCAAAGAGACATTAATCCTTGTTTATTTGACCTAGGCGATGACATCATCTGCCCTGTCCTTCATCGCGTATAGCCATGGTGCTTCACGGACATGCAGTCCTGTAGCCTGTGTAGAAAATGCGTATGTCCTGTTACCTGTGTGAAGAGAATGCGTTTGTCCTGTTATCTGTGTGAAGAGAACACGTTTGTCCTGTTACCTGTGTGAAGAGAACGCGTTTGTCCTGTTACCTGTGTGAAGAGAACGCGTTTGTCCTGTTACCTGTGTGAAGAGAACGCGTATGTCCTGTTACCTGTGTGAAGAGAATGCGTTTGTCCTGTTACCTGTGTGAAGAGAACACGTTTGTCCTGTTACCTGTATGAGGACAATGTGTATGTCCTGTTACCTGTGTGAGGAGAACGCGTTTGTCCTGTTACCTGTGTGAGGAGAACGCGTTTGTCCTGTTACCTGTGTGAAGAGAACGCGTTTGTCCTGTTACCTGTGGGAAGAGAACGCGAAGTGATGTATTTGATTCTTTCTGCCAGTCTACCGTGTTTGGCCTCCATTGACTGTCTCTTTGCATTGGCCTGGCTGGAGTAGTTGGCGGCTGTTTCTATAGCGATAAGTAGCTCTCTACTGGGATACAAAGGTCTGTCTGGAACACAGGCCCAGACAGAACGCTGTGTGGCAGTGATTAATGTCCAGTTCGAAACGACACAGTAAATATGGGGCCGCTGCCTATCGGAGTATAATGGTAATCCTGGCCTGTACTTGCCAAGCAAGAGGGAGCAGTTTTACAGATGAGGAGTCAATGCGGCGCTACAGGGGCCCATGTTACTCATCAGTGGAGTGATGTTTATATATGAATGGACGTATATAATATTTATAATATGAATGAACATAATCTGAATGTTAATGTGGTCTTCAGAATTCTTGGGAGAGTTTGTGCATTATTGAAAATTGATAGATAATGATCTTCTGTTAGAAGAACAAAAGACGTTTTTTTTTGGACTTATTATAAAAGGATTGTATTGATTTGTTTTATTGACCAATGGCATAGTCCGTTGAATGGTATGTGGTGTTTCATATCAATGGGAGCATCCAGGCTTGGTTTGCAGTAACTTCACTCTTGATTCTTAATAAGAAAACATTTCGTTTGTGAAGTTGAAGGTGATGTTGATGAATAGTTTCCTCTGCTTCTCTTTCTTGTACCCTGGCCTTAAAAAAAAAAGTCAAATGTCAACGTGTGAATGTTTTTCCTTGAGGTGACAGGATTTCTCACAAAATGATTTCCCTTAATTCCACTTGAGGAACGCAATAATAAGAATTGGTGAGCTTAAATACCTCTGTATAGATGGAAGACTTTGCCCTTGGCTTTGCTGTTGCTTGAGAACAAAGTGTTGAGTCAAGGTGCAGTCCTTCTCCTCACGTAGCCCACCTGGAATTTCATTCCAATTAATTTGTTCTTTCCCCTCGGCTTCCAGTTTACACCTGAATTTGCTTCAGAGTCAGTACTCAGCACTGTACTGTGCTGCCATGTTATATGGTCGGATTATTAAGCTCTGCTCGGGCGTCGTCAGGGCTGGATATGCTGGATAATCGAGCGGAGTGTTTGCGGATGTCAATTTGCAGTCCAGGAACCAGGTAACAGGGATCTCCAGGATGCCACCAACAGTGAATTTCCTGGCGCGTTGGACGAAGGCAGGCCTGGTGCAGCTGTCCAGCGGGTTGCTCAGTGTCCTGCGGAGAGGCGGAGAGCGTGCAAACACCTCCCAGGGCTGAGGCGAAGGGGTTGGGGGTGGGGGGAGCACACACACAGTAGCACGCTTGTGTAAACCAGCCTCCACTAAATGTTTGATGTTTTAGAGTAAATATGTCGACGTTCAGGCCTCCCCTCTCACAGTGGAGTGCTGTCTTGGACAAGGGCCCCATTGAGAGCTCCCCAAGAGGGGAGTGTTTAAAGTTTTAGAAGTTTAGAAGGAGAGGAGTGTGTATGTGTGTGTGTTGGACGGTGGGAGGGAGTTGAACCTGCATGCCAGCACACACTTTTAAGCGGAGAGAGAGCAGAGCAGAAGCACACACACAGGTTCCACTAGCACTGTTCTGTACACTAGGGCTGTGAATAGATCGCAGGCCATCGCATCAATCATGTCCAAAGACCTGGTATATTTTATACGCTGCCTCAGAGTCTTGCTGTGTTTTACTGTTAGGCTGGAGGATAAGAGAGTTTGCAAAAACTATGTTTATATAAGACACTTACTCACTCTGTGATTCTAGTGCGTGCCCGTCTGTCCAGAGTGGCCTTGTAGAATACGTGAGCTGCATGTTTCCTAGCCGGACTGGCATTTGCTCAATGTTAAGGGAAATCTCCACCAAACGAATCATTTCACTCCTTTAGAATCATTTTTCCACACATTTATACAGTCTCTTAGATCAGCACAGGCAGCTTTGAAGAGCGTAATTTCAAATTCGGAACCTTCATTTTATTCAGGTATGTATCCAAAAAGTTATTACTCACTATTCAGTTTCACATTATTTTGAAGAGCAAGAATTTACCACACTTTTTTTTTTGTTGTTGTTCAAATGCACATTAAACAGTTCAGTTAATTCTACGATCAGTGCAGATGTTAGAATGAACTCTGAGTTCTCTTATATATACACTTTACCTGTTTATTGACCTTAGAGGCAGGAGACTTACAGGAAGAGATGATAAGTAAACTGCCTCCCTGATAACACCTGTAGAACCCGAGTACGTCTGAGCATGAGAAGATGTAAGAAGAACTGAAGCTTTGTCATAGATATCCGCTGCGGAGTTTTTCCAGGCAGACCTGTAATCTGTCAAGGAAGTAACAGCTTCAGTTAAACCCAGTCAGACTAGATTCATTGCTTGCTGAGAATGGAAGATTCTGTAGTACCCGTGCTGGATCTGTAGCGAGTAAACCGAAATGCCATCGGAAGAGCCTGGCGTGATTTACTGGTGTGAAGCTCTGCAGAATAATCTGGTGGAGTGTCCCTTTAAGTCCACGGTGTGGACGTAAGCACACCCACAGGCCTGCTTGCTGGGGTTGAACCCACCCACGCTATCACCACCTCTACCGCATGACACCATTTGCGAAGGATATTTATCAACCAGAAAGCCTGTGTGGCACTTTGCACGACAACTGTACAGCTTGTAAAATTTTACCAAGCTAACTGTGATGGAACTGAGCTATGATATGTGCAGACTGTTCCCATAACGCTGTAGGAATCTGTACTTTCGTAGCTATGATTATAGTAAATTCATCAATGTCACAGCAGTTTGATTTCATCTCAAAAAATGAGAAAACATCAGAAAGGTTCAAAATCAATCTTCGTGTTACTAATGGCTGTTTTTAAAATCAATTTGGACCCAGATGATCTGAGAGGAAACGGCAGCGATTTGACATGCGCTGAGATCTCCACCGCTGTCTGTGGTCTCACCGGTTCTCCTGTAGTTCATGCCAACCCTTCCATCACCTTCAGCATCTGTGGGAATGGGGCTTATCGCCAGTCTTGGTGATGAAACCCCTCCACCCCCTGCGGATCCTGGTCTATCGGGGTGAGCCGGGGGAGGCCTGGCGCAGGAGCCCCACGCCGAGAGCAGGAGATGTGGGTTTTAGGTCTGGACTGCCAGATACAGTAAAGAAACACAGGCTTCACATTCCCCTGTGCCACCTCCTCCACCTCCCCCTTTAACAGTAAACACATTTTTGCTGGCATCATGCCCAACGACACTCTGCGTTTTACATGGAGGTATCAGTATACTCTTTGACTTTGCTCTCCTATTCATTAGGAGGAGCTTGAATATGACAGAGTCCCCGACACTGTCTTCTGAATGGAATAAACACCACATAAAATATGGGCTTGTTAAACGGAGATGTCCAATTTGTGCTGCTATTACGCTGTGTTTAGGGGTTTTTTTTTCCTCCTGAAAGACTGCAGCCATAAAAAGGTTTTGATTCAAGGCTTGTATCAGAACTGACTCTTCTCCTCGGTCTTTAATTCAGAGTGATTTATTGCAATGCGGCGATTAAAGAAACCAATGAGTTGGTGTGTTGATAGGAAATCTTTGATGACTGTCCTCAATGACCACCTGGTATTGATACAGGTTGTTGTTGTTGTTGGGTTTTTTTTTTTTTAAAAACCCAACCCCCTGAAATGTTAAACAAGAGCTTTGCATTTGTGACCTGTAAGATTCTTTGTTTAACCTTTTCATGTCCAGTGTCGTGTTTTAGCTCAAAGCCAGCATGGCGATGGTGTTGCTTTGCTTTGCTGTAGTGGGCACCCTGTCTGCAACAGTCCAGGCTCCTCCCACCACGAATGATCACTGGGCTCCGGTGAGATTCATCCATTTGTAAATGCTCGTCCGAGCGTTCCTGACTATCTGTTGTGCTGCCGTTAGTTGAAGTTCTTTAAGACAACCAAGAGGTGCTGTGTTATCAGACTCTCCCCCCATTCCGTCCTTTAGCGCCAAGAGGTGCTGTGTTATCAGACTCTCCCCCATTCCGTCCTTTAGCACCGAGAGGTGCTGTGTTATCAGACTCTCCCCCCACTTCGTCCTTTAGCACCGAGAGGTGCTGTGTTATCAGACTCTCCCCCCACTCCGTCCTTTAGCACCGAGAGGTGCTGTGTTATCAGACTCTCCCCCGACTCCACCTTCCTGCCCACTGGGTTTCCCTCCCTGCCATTCTGCTCTGACAGCAGCCCATGCTGTAGACTGACAGCCCCGCCTCCACGACCCCACAGCCCCGCCCCTGCGGAACACAGTTACAGCCACTCTAGCCGCAGCTCACACGGCGTGAGGGGCTGTGTGGAAAAGCCAGTTTGGTTACATCTCGGGTAGAGCGCTTTGAAACACCTTGGATTCTGCAGTTTAATCTGCAGTTTCGACTTTCAGCTGTCAGCTGCGGTTCATAGCTGCATACTTTCATATTTCTTTCATATGACTTTCATATTACTTTCATATTTCTTTCATATTTCTTTCATACCACTTTTTTATATTACGTGTAATACAGTTGCTGCTCGAGTCTTATGAGGAACAGAACTATTGTTCAGACTTGTTTTTGTAACGAGGTCCTTCAAAATAGTCATGAACTCATTCAGAGGATAAATGACTTTTTTTTTTTTTTTTTACTGATGAGTGATTGAAAGGAGCTTTTTAAGTGAAGACTGGTGTGTTTGGGCAATAAATCTGTAACTTTTAAAAAACGTAAGTCAACCTATAAGGGTGTGTGTGTGTGTTTGTTTCTACATTTGAGCTCATTGACATGAGAGATTTACAAGGAATCATTAATTACAGTCATAGACATTAGGAGTGTGAGCACGTCCTGTAGCTTTTGCAAATCATCTGGCGCTAGTAATTGCTTATTGAATTGCCACTTCATTCACAGTGACTTTAGTTCACTTTTCTCGCTAAGTTTATTAGCGTCGGTATTGTAGCCCTTGAGACTATTTAGACAGGTGGTCTTTTTCCTAAAGTGACATGGGTGAATTATTGATTGGTGAAGTGATGTGGAAAGTACCGACGTTTGGTCTTGACCTTTGATTTCACCGATGTTTGATCCTTGATCTTGTTTGAGCTATAGACAGACGCTAATAGGAGACGCTGATCCAGCATTTCAACTAAAATGTTCGGTAGTTTATTTTAATCGCACAAATGAGGTTATGACCCTTGTCAGCCAGAACGTGCTGCTATGACAACCTTTTCTTTGCTCTCTGTAAGTAGCTGCACTGGTTAACTGTAAGATCAGTCCGCACCCGTAAGAGGATGCAGGACCTCAGTCATCCAGAGTGTAATTATACTGCTACTGTCCATAAAACCCCATACAAAAACTTAAGAAGGCAGAAAATCTTGAAAATAAACAATGAATCTTATGTTTTTAACCTAAAGATAATCAGACTCACCTAGACTTTTGTGTGTAAGTACTTTTTTTGATTTCTTTGGTGTCTTCTTGCCAATCACATATTTGATACTGAAACTTTTCAGTTATGCAGAGAAATTTCTTATGGTTTTGTTGATGGAAAATTACATAAATTTCCAAAGATGAAAATCACTGAAAATTATTTTTCCCAAAAGGTTTAATTACCTGAAAATCCTGATCAGTACTGACATCACAACAAGTACATTATATGATCTGAGGACATAATCTGTAAATTTCCAGTGCTTCACATTCACAAACTTTCGCAGGAGTGTGTGTGTGTGTGTGTGTGTGTGTGTGTGTATGTCAGGTTGGTTTGTCTTCTGAGTGTGGCGCTGGTATCCTCTCATCATTCCATGCATGTAGGACTAACCTTAGTGGAATACCTCCTCTGAGCTCTGCTTTATTAAACTTTGATGAGAAAGGCTACCTGTACGACCGAGCATGACATATCACCCACAGCCTATTCAGACAGTTAATTTCTTCACATTTCACTCTCTGTGATGCCAGGAAGATTGAAAGGGAAGGAGAGCACTGTAAGCTGAGAGGTCCTAAACAGATCAGACAGAAGCCTGTGAGTCAACGGCCAAAAAAAAAAGGGCGGGCGGGTCTTAACCTGTCTGTCTGATGGACATCGCGGGACACGTCTGCCACATAAGGCCACGCCCCCCACTTGCCCAGCTTGTCCAGGTCTCAGAGCTGTTACAGCCACAGTGGGAGGTGTAATTGCTGTTACAGCCACAGTGGGAGGTGTAATTGCTGCAGATCCTCTCCGTTTGGCGGGAAGTCACGCCAGATGACGTCAAAGGGGTGTAACCACACGGGGAACTGTTCTGGGTTTTTGTTTTGTTTTACATGTGGTCTGAGGTCCTGTGAGCAGGGTTGGAGAGGGCAGAGGAGACTCCCTGTAACCCCCAAAGGTTCTGGGCAAACTCTCCTACCTCTGCATTCACACCTAGCAGCTCTTTCTTCTTAAATGTTACCACATTCTTTCTTATTCGCTGTGAAAAAGGCAACTGTGATTTTTGTTGTGCTCTGGAGGTGCGTTGTGGAGGTGTGAAGTTGTGTTGTGGAGGTGTGGAGTTATGCTCTGGAGGTGTGTTGTGGAGGTGTAAAGTTATGTTGTGGAGGTGTGGAGTTATGCTCTGGAGGTGTGTTGTGGAGGTGTGAAGTTATGCTCTGGAGATGTGTTGTGGAGGTGTGGAGTTATGCTCTGGAGGTGTGTTGTGGAGATGTGGAGTTATGCTCTGGACTTGTTTTGTGGAGGTGTGAAGTTATGTTGTGGAGATGTGGAGTTATGCTGTTGAGGTTCAAGAGAAGGAGGCTAAGTGGCTAGAGGCAGAGACCTGATAAACAGCTTGTGTCATGTACCCGTGAAACCAGCTCGTTGCTACATGTCCATTTAGCTGTAGCTATGCCTCTGTGGAGACAGATTAAAAAGCCAGAGATTGGGCCACTATGGAGTTTTTAGTGCCAAGCAGACTCCCTTAATGTTGTACCCCAGGGATCTTGTTAAAGTGTTTTAATAAACATTTATCCAACACCTGTATATTTGGAGAACACATCCACGGAACAGCCCCCATTCCCTGCTTTGCCCTGTCCCCCAGAGTGCCTTGCTTGATGTGCGAATGTATTTGTGCTGGATTGAAATTATCGGAATCAGGTCTCAGGTGGATCGAGCACTGTGAACGTGTCTGCACCAGATCAGGTCTCAGGTGGATCGAGCACTGTGAACGTGTCTACACCAGATCAGGTCTCAGGTGGATCGAGCACTGTGAACGTGTCTGCACCAGATCAGGTCTCAGGTGGATCGAGCACTGTGAAC
>JAOYMR010000023.1:666882-678298 GCA_025802075.1 Tenebrosternarchus preto
AACACCTTCTGTCCACCTCCACCTGTCTCATCACCCCTAAGGAACACCTTCTGTCCACCTCCACCTGTCTCATCACCTCTAAGAAACACCTTCTGTCAGGCTCACTGTGCTTCTGTGGTGCACTGCAGACTTGCTGATCATTACTGATTACAGTAAACATCTTTGTCATACACCTTTGTCATGAGTGTGTGTGTGTGTGTGTGTGTGTGTGCGTGTGTGTGTATGTATGCGGGTGTGTGTGCAAAATCAGTGTAATCATGATTTGTGGTTTGAAATCTAGAACAAGGTCTTCACCATCACAGCATCTCTGAAGCACGAATATTAATGAACTGAGCTAATCTTGGAATTGTGTGTATGAATGGCAGACATTCCCCAAAACTAAACCAAATAACACCTCCTAATCTTAACGAACACAGTACCCCTCCTGCTTTTGCTCTGAATTTTGATTATTTCCTTCATTCCTTCATAACTAAACTTCATTTTCCTTGAACACAGTGATATGTGAGTGAGATGTTCCAGCTCTGTGCGGTCAGAATGCCTTTCCAATTGCAATTCTGGAACTTTTTAGTTAGTTTGTTTTTACTGTCAATCAACAGGAAATCCTTGATGACAGAAAAGTGTTTTTGCTTTGCTATGGTATCAAAAGCCTCCTGCAAATGCACAAACACACACACACACACACACACACACACGGTGTTCAATCAAGCACGAGCCTGTTTTCCATCTTCCGCCCAGCTCCTGATGTGCAGGACTGGTTGATCAGCTCTGCAGATGAAAGACTTGTTCACTGCCTCTCAGGCCTGCCCTTTCAGCCTGGCTCGATTAAAGATGGCCTGCAAGGAGAAAGTGTCCTGAGGGCAGGGTTGTGTGCAGCATGCAGATTTAGTGCCCCGCAGCCCTCTCTTTCTTGCCCGTTTACCCTCCCTCCCCCTCAGCAAACACTTGGTTGAGGTGATTAAACAGAGAGAGCAATTACCCGCACTGTTTAGCAAATTAAACGTGGAAGCCGTTTTCTGCAGCGGCTGTGGACCTGGTGGAGCTGTTGGAGGTGCTGGAGGTTCTTTTTGTTTTGTTGTGGTTGTTTTTAATCCGATTTCTCCTCTAACTCGGTTTACAAATGCGGCGCTCCTGTGTCGCCAGTCATCCTGACAGTTTTGAGACAAAATGTGTTTGTTCTATTTACCCAACAAATAAACGTGTCCATATGTTTCCCTCAAAGTCTCTCTCAAGCAGACGTCTCGTGGGTCGTCTGCCGTGAGCGTCTCCTTGGTGATCGTTGGTGTCTGGGCTCGTGGGGATCTGGTGTAGGGAGGTGTGTGTCTGACTGCATGTGTCTATGCAGGAGGGTGGATGGCGTGGACTGTGTGGTCAGCTTGTGACGACACAGGGCTTCAGGTACGCTCGCGGGAGTGCGGGACTCAGGACACTCCGTGTACGGGGAACAGCACAGAGTACAGAGACTGCAACGAGATTCCAGGTGAGAGAGCGGTATTCACTCACACACACACACACACACACACACACACACTGCCTTGTGTGATTCCGTAAATATGCAGATACATATTTAGTATTCCGTTAAGGATTTTCCAAATCCCATTCAGAAGCATACATCCCTCGAGGTGCCCAGAGGTCTAGTTTGACAGCAAATGAATTTACTGCTTTTTAATTCGCTAGTGTGCCCTATTAAACTCTCATACATTTTTACCCCCCTCCCAAAAATCACGTTGAGCTGTGAGGTAGATTGGCTGTAATGTGTTGACATGCCCTGTTTCAGATCTGGGGCCGCGTGAGGGAAAGTGGGCTGTGTGGGTGGAGAACTGGTCGCATCCAGTCTGCAGGAACACGAGGCAGTGGAATACCAAGCGAATCAGACGCTGTAATTAATATTAATGTTATGTCACAATGTTGGCTCACATCCAATTTCATTCCAATTTTGGGAGATGCATTTGAAATCGCAAGGTCTTCTACACAGAGAGAAGAGAGGCAATTTTGCCACAAATTAATCAAGGAGATTTGGGCGTCTCAATTAAAACAGTCCTCCCTCTTACTACACATCCATCTGCTTAGGCGAAGCGTTCAGTGTTTTGTACATATCTGGGATCTCAGATCTTCCACTGATCTTCGCATGGAATGTTTACAGTAATCTGTGTTATTTGTGATCATTAGTTTTGTAAGCATGAATTGAAAACCTCTTATAAAAAACTCAAAAGAAAATCAATGGACTCCGTGGTAACATAAATCTCAGAATAGTATTGTGGTGTAAACTTGGAAGAAGATTAAAATAATCTTTTCACGCCTGATACTGGATCCACGAGGCTTTGGTGTGATTTTCTTTTCTTTATCACCAATGCCTTGGGCACAGTGTAGGGGCCTGTCTCACAGTGTAGGGGCCTGTCTCACAGTACAGGAGCCTCTCACAGTACAGGAGCCTCTCACAGTGTAGGGGCCTGTCTCACAGTACAGGAGCCTCTCACAGTGTAGGGGCCTGTCTCACAGTGTAGAGGCCTGTCTCACAGCGCAGGGGCCTGTCTCACAGCACAGGGGCGTGTCTCACAGTGTAGGGGCATGTCTCACAGCGCAGGGGCCTGTCTCACAGCACAGGGGCCTGTCTCACAGCGCAGGGGCCTGTCTCACACTACAGGGGCCTGTCTCACAGCGCAGGGGCCTGTCTCACAGCGCAGGGGCCTGTCTCTGTGTGGGAGCCTGTCACTTTTTCTCATGGAGATGCTGCTCTATTACTGTTTTCGTTCTACTTGCGCTGTCCCAAGTCCAGGAACGTTGTTTTCAGTGGACAGCAGTGACTGGCATTCTGGCTGCAACCCCAGAGAGAAGTGTGTGTGAGTGTGTATGTGTGTTTGTGTATAGTACACGCAGAGCGGAGGTGTCGTGTAACTATGACTCTCTCTCTCCTCCCAGTGATTCTGCCAGCGTCTGGTTTTGACAGGGACCAACAGTGTGGAGGTGAGTACATCAACAGAGTTACTCTCCTGTTTAAATAACAACAACAACAGGAGTGTTTTCATGTGTGTGTGTGTGTGTGTGTGTGTCAATGCATGCTAGTGGATGCATGCTGACATGGATTTGTGCACATGCTCAAGTGCCTGCAAATGACTGTGTGTGTGTCAGCGTACGAGCACGTGTGTACGCTCTCCTGCTTCCACGTGGATGTTGAGAAATGACTGTGTGTGTGTCAGCGTACGAGCACGTGTGTACGCTCTCCTGCTTCCACGTGGATGTTGAGAAAGTGCACTTGCTCCGCCCCCACTCCACCTCCTCCACTGAGCCTCATGCCTGCCTGTCTGGCCTACGGGCAACTCCACCTGCCCACAGACTGTGCCTTTTAGGCCGGAGATGCAGGCCACAGTGGTGGCTCCATCTTCCATGCCGGTCCCGTTCCAGATAGCATAGGGGCCCTGCGGTGGGTAGCTTCATTACCCAGCATCCCCGAAGAGCAGTGCTCTCGCACAGGCCCTCCGTCCAATTAGAGCTGTCCAACGTGAGGCGCTCTCCTCTCCACCTCTAATCAGAGCGCATCAACACAGCACCAGACACTCTGACACTCTCCAACACTCTCCCAATGCTGGATAAGACATCATCCTGCCTGTAATGGATGTTCTGAGCTAATAATGGGAAATCTAACAGGGTCTCAGTGGCTTTTTTTCTATGACAAAATAAATCTATGTCAAAATAAGGGGAAAAGTATAGACTTCTATAAAGACTTCTAAAGTGTATATGGATGGATGTTGTATATGGATGTTGAAGCACATTTAACAGTAATTGTTGTCATTTTCCCAGGATTCACTCTGCTTCACCTGATAGCCACAGGAGTGTCGTGTTTCCTGGGCGCGGGGTTGTTGTCGTTCCTCGTGTATGTGTACTGCCAACGCTTCCACAAAACCTCACAGGAGTCCGCCGTCATCCACCCGACCACCCCCAACCACCTCAACTACAAGGGCAACACCACGGCAAAGAACGACAAATACACACCCATGGAGTTCAAGGTGAGAGCACTGGAGACAAAGGTTTCTACAGAATGGAGATGTGAACGAAACATCCCTGCGTAAAGCGTGGAAACAGGCGGGTGTAAACAAAGGGATGGAAACACGAGATGTGTTCTGGAAAGAGATTCTTCACCTTTTGTCTTGTGAGCAGGTGCAGACCTTTATGAACTTGCTACACCCAATTTCAACTCCACCTCCACTTAAAAATGTAGTACACAATTTTACTCAATGCTGAAAAATCCATTATTCATGTTGGTGCCGTTCACCTGAGTAAATTAGCCCACCAGGTGCCGTCTAGACACATGCCCGTCTAGACACATGCCCGGGCCGCTTTCTCTTTTAGTGCTCGGATTACAGCCATCGCGGCCGAGCTTTGACCCTTGGGCGTCCTCATGGAAATAGGAACCTTTTCTGTGCAAAGTTCACGCAACAACTGCGTACGTAAAGACGTTCTCGAGTTCCAGAACCAGTCGTGTAAGTGACCAGCGCTCGGGGGACGTTCTAAAGAGAGAGTTTTTGCAGGTTATCGCGCGTGGATGAACGGGGTCTCATTAATCTCGTTCCAGCTTTGGATCCGTTTATTTCACGATGAAACCCACCAGCCATATTGGAGGCAGTTGTTTTGTGTTTTTTTTCATTTTTAACGTACAGTCAAGGGGAATGAATTGTGCAGAAACACAGACAAACGAACACGAAGCATTAAATATTTCAGTTAATACATGACATTACCTCCTACCTTCAGAGATGTATGGACCTGCGTGGAGCATCAGTCTAGTCTAAGCAGGTGACATTAGGTTTGTGTTAATTATTACCCAGGGCATGTGTGACATTGGTTTTCCTTACAAATTGCACTCCTGTGATGCTGTAAATTTCTCCTCCGTGAAGCCAACCATGTCCTGGGTATTTTAATGGTTTGGTTGGGTTTCTTAGCAGTTCTCCAGCAAGGGGTCTGTTCCTGTTAACGAAGAAACTTCCAAACATGTTGCACGACCCTAAAGCAGCTTTTCTTTGTTTGAAACATATTCCCGTTTTGGAACACTGATTCCGATACATTTTTCCGCAGATTCTGTCGTTTTCCTCCCTGCAGTATGGATACCCCTCCGTTATTTGACCTGGTTCATAATGTTTCCCTATTTTCATACAATTATACAACTCAAAGTGTCGCTTTGTACTGTAGACAGACAGAATGCCTGATAGCCAGATATTTCAGGAACATTTTATATTCCTCCCCCATGAATTTGTACAAAAAAACTGCACTGGCAGAGACTTGCGTAGCAGGCAGAGATGGAGACTTCCATTAATAATGGTTTTTCAGGTGCACTGGGACTGTTGTTTGTTGTGTGTGAAATGTGCAGCTCTAGGTGTGTGATGGCTGGGAGATGAGAGGCCCTCATCCCTCTTCCCTGTGGCGCCTTGCTTAGCAATCACATGCTGTGTCCGAAGTGCTCTCTCTCTCGCTCTCTCTCTCTCTCTCTCGGCCGTTATTAATGGCCTCCATTAGGCTGTTTAAGCAGCACTGGACTAGCGCGCCCCTGCGGCCGATTGTGACTGATCGCAGAGGCTGTCTAATTAGCGGAGCCCGTCTGGGTCTGGCGCGGCCCGTCTGGGCTCCGCTGTGGCCCGTGGCCTCTCCTGGACCTCCGCGTGTGCCTCTCTCCACGCCTCGCATCGATCCACCGGCTCCGAGTCCGTCGCGCGTGACGTCTCGGGACTTCGGGACGCAAACGGCTGTAAAAAAAAGGCATACGGCAGCGGGCCGAGGGGTGGGGCTGCTGAACAGGAAGTGGGTCCGCGGTGAGGAGGCGGTGCTCCGCGCCTCTCGATGACAGCCGTGACGAGCAGCATCTGCTGAGAGACGCGCTTTAATTAGACCGGCGTCGCTCGTGTCACAGAGCAACGACAGGAACGCCCAGATGTTCCTCCCAAGAGGGCCCAGCAGATGTGACTCCTTGTCATATCGACACTAATCTAACATCCCCTCCGCCGTTCCCCCCCGAAGCGCAGGACGAGTGCGTGTTTGCGTTTGTGATTGGCTGCGATCGAGGGCTGTTGTGGAACGCCCAACAGCAAGGTCTTAGACAAAAGCTGGTGTTCATTATGTTTGGTGTTTGAGGAGTTGTTCTCAGCCCATCATCTCAGCCCCACAATCGCTGTTCGCCTGCTTTACTTCTCCTGCCAGTTACACGGCCGGCGCTCTTTTCGAGCTGCTGAGACGAACGGCATTTCTCGAGAGCACGGGCGAAGCGTTCACGTGATCCCTTCATCCATGACCCGCGAGTCTATTGCTTTTGAATTATTCAGCCGCTCTTCCGCGGGTGACAGTCTGGTGATATTTTTAGAGCTACCAGGATACGGTGCACAGACCTCCCCGTCGTGACCCTCAGCCATCTCTTGCTAAAGCGCGTGGGATGTCGTAGGTACACCAGAGCTTCACGCCTGTTTCACGAGGACCTCTGTATCTCTCCTAACTGATCTTTTTTTTTCCTGTCCACCATAGACGCTGAATAAAAACAACCTGCTTCCAGACGAGAGGACCAACTTCTTTCCGTCGCCGCTCCAGCAGACAAACGTCTACACCACCACGTATTACCCCACGGCGCTTGGGAAGTACGACTACCGACCAGACTCCTCCCCCTCCCCCTGCAGAACGTACAACCACAGCTGAGACGCTAGCCCTGCCCGTTAGCTCTATCGCCATGGTGACAGGGGAGAGATGACACTCTTTTCTCTACTCTTACCACGAGCACCTCCCAAGCTCTCGGAGCCAAATGAGTAGGAGTGCTCTTCTGGAACATTCCGCCGACTCCTTGCAGTCCCTCCCCCTTCCTCGGAGGATATAAGCATGTCAACTAAATCATGGCTAATAGGGTCTGACAGAAAAAGGATCAAATACAGTGTTTGAAATGGTACTCTTTTCCAAGGAATGGTACTCTTTTCCAAGGAATGCTTAAGATCATGTAGCTACACTGATATCAATGAATTTCTTCACCATCTATCTCTTTGGAACTTTTTTACCTGAAGAGATTTTCCTGCAAATGTGGTAAAAATGAACCTGTAGGCCTCTCTTCTGGCTGGCACGACACACGCCCATCCAGTAGACACTGCGCAAAAAAAAAACTCTATACTGGTAAACTGTTGTGTCCTTGAAACAGAAGCAAAGAGACACATGGTTGAAGGAGCTGGATCAGTGCTCACAACATCACCAACGTAAACGTTAACGGGACCCGAGATCCAGCTCTCACAGGCCGTCGGTTGGACGCCTCAGCTCTGGGGAGATATCGAATCCCCCCCCCCACCCAGAACCTCGACATGTGCAGACCTGACAATATCGGCGACGCCGGGGGCCTGTTTGGTGAGACGCTGATCACACCAAACGTAACCCCGTCTGGAAGAGGATGGAGGAGGAGCAATAGGAACGCCACTGGTGCCTGGTTGCTTTGGAGACAGTTACCCCTGGTACCCCTCTGCTCGGCCATGGATCTCACAGAAAAAAAACATTCTACTGAATACTGAATGCCTTGGTGTCTGGATCAGATTCGACAGGCTTGGACAATATTTTAATATGAAACATTGTAGAAAATACTGATAGCTCGACACTTTTTTTAAAGGTTACTTTTAAAGAGGGAATTGTTTTGATGGTTTTGAATTGAAGTTAGGTAGATGGACTAGGCTTTATTTAAGGTATTCACACGCTGATGGTGATGAACTGATCATGGTAATTTCCTTCACATTTAGATACCAATATTATTTCCTACCGTCTAGATAAGATTATCAATATCCATCATCATTTTCAAAATATGAGGTACATTATACATTAATTGTACTATCAATTATTCATAATTTGTCCTGCAGGCTCTTATAGCAAACTTATTCCCACTGGAATTTTGACATTGTGTGTGTGTGTGTGTGAGTGTGTGTGTGTGTGTGTGTGTCCTTGCATGTATTCTCATTCGTGTGTATGTCTGTATCTAAGTGTGAGTTTCCATTTGATAAAATAAGAATGAAAAGGGTCCTGTTTGGTACCACGTAATAAAAATAACGGCCTCATTAAAAGGGAATTGCACTTTTGCCCTCGATCCTCAATGTATCCGCCAGCCACCGTCTCACACAGCGCCCTCTGCTGCCCATGCACAAACCTCAT
This sequence comes from Tenebrosternarchus preto, assembly GCA_025802075.1. Taxonomy (NCBI): domain Eukaryota; kingdom Metazoa; phylum Chordata; class Actinopteri; order Gymnotiformes; family Apteronotidae; genus Tenebrosternarchus; species Tenebrosternarchus preto. The sequence goes on from JAOYMR010000023.1 coordinate 675,025, forward strand.
TAAAAGGAAAAAGGATTGTTGATTGTCACTGGGCTCAGATGTTATTTATAGTCTGTTTGTCACGAGCGTTGGGAGAACTAAGCTATTTTTTACTATGCTTGTCGAATGGATATGCTAGCCGTGGTGCCGTTTAGTTCAACTAAAGCACGAGTGCACGGTTTTGTACATAGGTGATGCACCCACTATGATGAGATTAGTGTAATGTACATGTATATTGTAAAGCTAACACTGTTTTTTCAAACGCCTTATAGTTATGAAATAATATGTTCACCATGTGTATATATACCAACTCCAGGGACGGTGTGGGGGATAGGGAGAGCCAGCAGACCCAGCACTACCAGTCTGAACCTCTCCAGCGCTGGTAAATGGAGACCAAGTCCCAGTCTAAAGTCTCTTTGTTATTTACAGGCTCCGTGCCTGTTTCGCTTGGTTGCCAAGTCAATATAGTGTAGTGAAACGTTTCTGTTTCCTGTTTTCCAACATTGGAGTCAAAGGTGGAGCTCACATTCCCATTTAAACATTTCTGGACGTCTCGCCAGTGCTGCGTTAAAAATCCAGAAGAGTTTCAAACACAATTGTTCAGCAGTTTGGATGGCACCATGTTACCAGTTTGGATGGCACCATGTTACCAGTTTGGATGGCACCATGTTACCAAGTGCCTGCATGTGTTCAAGCAGTGACCAATCTCCTGAGTTCTGGAGAAAAACAACATCATCCAGCTACATCCTCTGTGATTTCAATTTGTCCAGATATCGCCCCCTGTTGGCCAGGCAAAGGGGTCATGTGACATCCCCATTCCCCACAAGGCTCGGTACCCTTCTATGCAACTGACCTGTTGGTACTGTTAGATATGTGATGTAGACTGTAATCACTGCCTTTTAGACACTGTGAATTTTTTGGTACTCTATATTTTTGTATATTGTACATTGTAAAAGACAATTAAACCATGATGCCAACTCTAAGATTAGCTGCTTCGTACTTTCCAGTACATCACTACATTGTCATTTGCAGATTATTAGAATTATTCCGTTCCGTCCGTTCTGTTGTCCGCAGAAAGGTAAACCCTTTTTAATTCAGCGTGGGTTCTGTGTCATGAGTCTATATCTGTTGTCAGACGGACTTTGACTTAGTCCTGTTTGTTTGTGGTGGGATTTGCTCGGTTAGCTGCACCGCGCTGAAGAATATCGGGATCCTGCGCTGTCAGGACACTCGGATATGCTACATTCCCACCATGACAAAGGAGCTCTCCGGAGGAGCGGATGGATTTCGGAGCTTTGCATGCGAGCACGTCCTGTTCCAGCTTCGGTCGGTAGGCATTAGTCTTAAAACCGCTGCCTCCCTCACTGCGTGTGTGCACAGATAATATAGCGAACATCACAGTGCGAGATTTTATTTACACCGGAGATAATGTGAGCAGCCTGGATTGTGTGCGATGCGAGTCATTGAAATGCGGTGTCCGTGTGCTGAAGTAGAGGAGGATCAGGTAAGGTGTATGGAACAGGTCTGGATGTGAAAGCAAATATGGGAGAAGTTAAGAGATCCACTCCCACACACACACACACAAACACACAGGCAGAGTCTCGTGTTCAAAGCCATTCTAAACAATTAAATCCATCATTAAAGAGTTTCCCGTTGGTTCTTTGCCCTGGAAAGGGTTAGGGACATCAGGTTAGTAAACCTTTTTCTATTTCAGTGTGGGCTTTTAAAAATGAAATGACTTTATTGATTGCTAAAATGAGTGCCAAGTGGCTGTACAACAAATAAATCCCTTAAGATGATCTTTATGCTTGCAGAGACCTGCCACTCAGCAGTCTTCAGCGAGGATGAGGATGGTAGGATGAAGACAGGATGATGTCCTGGCTCTGATCACTCTGTTGCTTACAAAGGTCCAGCTTATCAAGGGCAAGAGTTCAGTCTCACGCTCCTCCCGGGTTCTAAACATGGTTCTATCTCACAAACAGCACGTTACCATCTAGCTGAATTATTCCAAGAATAGTTTCTACTGGTAAAACTACACGAGAAGGTGATTTACTAATACATGACCCCACCTGAACCCGAGGGGGCCGGGCTGTGTGTCAGGCCTGGGGGAAGACAGGGCAGGGCTCAGAGATGCTCTTTTATTGATAAGGGTGGGGTGGCATCAATCAGCCGCTGTCTGCTCATGGACCTGCGCTGAAGAATTACCGCTGCCTCCCTCAGCCCCAGGGAAGGGGGGTGGGGTTCGGGTGGAGATGGAGATGGAGATGCTCGGATTCTGCCATGATATTCCACCTTGTTCTGACAGGCTCCACACAGGCACAGGTGTTTATCCTCACCCTGCTCGTCCAGACGAATCGCAGATCTCTAGAACATTCCACACCTATTATTCACTAGAGATCCTCAGATAGATGGCTCCAGCAAAACATGCTGAACTCAGAAGCACAGACCAGCGGATCTGAGATCACAACACAGTGTCCGGTACACAAGCAGGGCTTCTCCGTTCCGTCCCCACCACAGAACCTGAAATGATCAAACAAACAGCAGGTCACAGATCTCATAGCCACGATCTGTTGTATCCAACGAAACTCACTCCGTGTGTCTGTAGTATGTAGCATGATCCAGCATCCCTGGGGAATTCACGGATTACCCGCGTCGACTCGAGTTTGCGTGTGGAAGTGGCCGGCTACATGGATAACAGAAACAATCTGACCAGCATTAAGTTCTTGTTTAGCCTGCGATATGTGAGAACAAAGCCAGTTCTGTTTTGATGTTGGGCCTCCAGAGGGACATAGTAAGAAACATGTGTGCATGTTTAAAAGAGCTGCAGATCACAACGTTTCGCATTTCTACGGCAGAAATGGCTCTCGATCACAGTAAAATCTCTGTGGCAGTTCTGAAAAAGTATCAGTTACACTGTCCCAGCATAACAGATGTTTGAAAGTGCGTTGTGCTGACAAGTTGTAATTGGGTAAAAAAAAAAAAAATTCAAGTGGAAGAATAAACGGTCTGTTTTTAAGAGACTTTATGGGCTGGTATGTTAACGTGAATTATAAACAGGACGTGCCTTTATATACGTCTGTTCATCTTAGGTTTTGAAATATACTTGTCCTTTGTAAAGATGGACAGTTTGGGCTCAAAAAGTATCAAATAGTATCAAATAGTATCCCACCTCATGATTTTGATCACACATCCTAAACTTGCTGATCAGATGAAGGCATGTAGAATATCTCATGTAGAATATCTCAAGTAGAATATCTCAAGTAGAATATCTCATGTAGAATATCTCAAGTAGAAT
>JAOYMR010000023.1:678398-702923 GCA_025802075.1 Tenebrosternarchus preto
ATCTCATGTAGAATATCTCAAGTAGAATATCTCAAGTAGAATATCTCATGTAGAATATCTCAAGTAGAATATCTCATGTAGAATATCTCATGTAGAATATCTCATGTAGAATATCTCATGTAGAATATCTCAAGTAGAATATCTTGTGAAATGTTTTATCACTCTGCATTTATGGCAAAAGCATAGAACTGTGTGCTTGGTGTCTGTCCAGCTACACGCTTCTCACCACCACAGCAGTTATTTTATAACATCACCCATTCCAGTCACTAAATCTTGAACCTTGCAGTTCAGGGGGACTGTGTACAAAAACCTTCATATAAAAATATACTTAATAATAAAACAACATCCTGTAATGTCCCACTGTTGGCACAAAAAGCTTCAAAACTTTTTAAAAATATTCTTAATAATAAATAGTCCTGCTGGGTGTGAGCCTACCAAGCTCTCATTAGCATCTCACTAAAACCACTCTGCACATCCAGTGGCCTGCCACTGATATTGTTATGGGCACAGAACTGGAACTAACACAGTTGCACAGTTGACTAGCAATTCATTTTATGTAGTTGCTTATATTATTCAAAATGTACAAGTTCTATGGTCCTAACGTAATGAAGTAGCAGGTTTTTGTGCAAGTTTTTTGTGTTACCTAAAAAAGCAAGATATGGGGCAGAGTTAATGCAAATAGGTTTAATTAGCACCTTCGAGCGGATCTGCAAAACTTGAAAGTATGTTGAGAAGAAGTGTGACTTAAAACAAACGAAGGACAGGTAGAGCGGTACGTGTATCTGCTGCTGACGAGACTACAAGAACAACACATACAAGCCGAGGACGGATAATTCGAAATCATGTCAAAACACCAAAATAACGAAGATACATCTAGCGTATGACACAGCGACATTTTGATACTGTTTTGTTGCTATTTTCCTCGTTTTCCAACCCGACTTCTTCAGACCTTTGTCTATATTCTTTCGTTTTAACCTCAGGACTTTGTTTATGTATCATTTGTCGTCTCTGTAGTAGTTCCTAAATATACATATTTGTGTGATCAGCTAACAGCTCTTCAGCTTACGTTTCCGTTGGTTCTACGTTTCTCGCGTACACCCCGCTGTCTTGGGTTTTTTGGATAAATCATCTGACTGCACTGGCATGTTACTGGATGGCACAGGTAAATGGACACTTTGTTAGGGTTCTTTGTACATCAGTGTCTGAGTGTGTAGCTGTGTACCACGCAGAGCCTCAAGAATAAGACCTGCTGCCCTGAGCACTAGTGAGGGCCTAAAGGCTCTGAAAGAAAACATTTAGATGCTGACGGTGCATCTAAAATTAAGTATGTGTGTGCGCAGCTCATATAGACTAACAATTTATGTCATCGAAACACATGTAAGCATAATCCTTTATATTTATATATATATAATTGGATTGTCTTTTAAAACGGTCCAAGGTTTTCTGAGGCTTTATATCACCATAACTCCACTCCAGGACAATGAAGAGTGGGTCAAAAGAACTGAGAGGAGAAGCTAAAACCTTCTCATTAGCATGTGTGGAGGACGGCAAATGCAATTATTGGTTAAGGGTGCAGGACAGAGCCAGGGCAGTGACAGAGTGTGCTTTTTCCACGAGAGTTTCCCGTTAATGAAAGTAAGAGGAGGCCAAATGATGCTAAATGACTATACTGAGCACATGCATTTTGAACTAAAAGGCACCTCCGTTTTAAACGATCTGAGCAGTGAAAATAAATAGAACAAAAATCTGAACGTCGCAAGAGCTCATTTGGACTGCGTCAGGTAATAATTGTTCAATGAGGTATCGATTTAACAAGCATTTTATCTTTTATTTAATCAATTTGAATACCTGATGGTGGTCATAAATACTGAAATATATCCTGACTGGCAGTAGTTGTGATGGTTAGAGCATTGCTGACAACAGGAAAATGGTACAGAATGATATTACTGGTGCTTGAAAAAACAAACAGAACCTTTATGTAAGAAAGTTCATTTCTCTGGCTACACAAAAATGAAACTAATAGTAAACTCTTTAAAAATGTTCTTTGCAGCGTAGAGGGAAATAAAATAAAACAATATTTGGGACCACTTTCTCACGATTTATCATACACATCTTTACATCTAAGGCTGCTCTTGGACAGGCAGCAACAGATTTATTTCATTCCGGTTTGGATCTCATGCCATCCAGTCTGATCATGAAGTAACTTCAATGTCTCAACACTAATTTGATCAAATAAGAAAGTAGAGCTCATTTGCATCAGTGGAGTCTACAACTGACAGGGAAATAAACAGGAACACCTTAAATAATGCGTTGTTTGCTCCTCTAACAGCTACAAAACCCCTGAGATGTGATGTGATCATTACAGTAGTATTTTGAGTACATTTACCCAACACCGCAATTCCAAATGTGTACTGGTGCTGTTGTACTCTTCTACATAAACAGTAACTGTTAATTAAAACTTTAAATTGAAACTGTAAGATTGTTTTTTGAGGAACAGATGGGTTGACGTTTGGTTTTCTTCTCACAGTCTGCTTTCACAGGCTTCGGAAGGGTAATGCTTTGAATGGTAAGAAAGCGCCTCTATAAAACCATTTGGGTCATGTTATCATGAATATTACACACCACTGCCGTTTGTGGGAAAGTCTCGGGCGGTGTTTGACTTTAGAGGCAGGTCTCCACGTCCCTCTTGAGGCCTGACGTGTCGGTACGTGGCCTGAGTGAGCCGTTTGGACTCGTAAAACTCCGTGACACCTTGTGGTTCACAAAAGGTGTAAGAGGCGACTCTAAATCATTTATGTCACAGCAAACTCGGTCAGAAAATGCAGCACAAGCCATTTTTTTTTGCCACTCCATGTAAACAGAAATGAACCCTGAAAGCATCCTGGACTTGAAAAAAAGAAGCACTTGGTGCATTAAAGTCACAGAAAGCGTGAAGCTAGAATGTTCAGCCGGACGGTTCTCAAAGCGAATGTTTACCAGGGCTGTTAAGCAATTTCCACATCATCCCGCTTTAACTAAAAACAAAACCTATTTTCCTCCACATCTCTGGTGTATTGACAGATTTAGTGATAAAAAAAAAAAAAAAAGGATTTGTTCATCGTTCCTAAACCAGATTTTAGAGAATTTATTTATTTATTTATTGTTTTAGAGATTTTAGAAAACCAATGCACAAAGTTCGTTCCATGTGTACAGAAGTACGTGACTAAAATATGAACTAAGACAAAGTGGTGCACAGTGCTGGTATGTACTGGTATGTAGTGCTGGTATGTACTGGTATGTACTGGTATGTAGTGCTGGTATGTACTGGTATGTTGTGTTGGTATGTACTGGTATGTACTGGTATGTAGTGCAGAGTAGTAGGAAGTTTGAACACAGTGAATTATGGACTTTTCTGTTTTCTGTGATGTTTCACACTAGTATCAAATAGCATCAAAAAGTAGAGAAAAGGAGACCTTGGTAATTTACCATCACAGGGGGAAGGAGTCCATCCACTCCTTGTTGAAAAACTTTATTGAACAAACTGAATTAGCACACGGAACACAGCACATTTTGACAAATGTTACTCCAGAAAATTTCAGATGAAGCTTGAGTAACACTTGCCATAAACGACAGCAACCAATCAGCTGCATCCACTGGTGATGGAGAACAACAACAACCAATCAGGTGATGGAGAAGCATTTTTCGTTCTTGCACCATCAAACAACCTCCGATTTTTGCAGCTGAACCGAATGCCGACGCTGACGGCCAAACTCACTCATTTTAAAATAACACATCCTCAAATAGCCTCACCAGGATGGCAGGGGACAAAATGAGACGAGCCAGGGGAGGCGGAAGACCTTCTGATGGCCTCGGGATCTGACTGAGCGCTGCAGAGCAGCTAAACGAGACACTTTGCCGCAAGAGACCCATTTGACCTAAAGGCACCTGTTTAAGAGAAGCAACAGACAGGCCCCTTGGTGACAGACTTGTCACCATGGCGACGTTTCCCTGCTGTGACGAGAAACTTAAGCCACGTCCCACGGGGAAATCTGGGCCTGGCCGGCATCCCGCTGAAGCAGAATTTGCCAGGGCGGAACCACCCGTCAACCCCGATCTGAAGCAGGAATCTTGGGCATTAGTAGAGATGGAGGTCTCTGGAGGGGAAGCCGGCTAGGGTGAAAAGAGACGCAGAACGATTGATGAAACCGCAGTAAATTTATCTGGAATCAAGAGGAGTGGGAAACAATAGCTTGGCTGTCTGTGACGAACGGCCACCTGCTTGGATACGCCGCTGGTCAATCCAGCATTGACCTGAATCTCCCCAAGCTCCGCCCCCCCCCAGCTCCCCCCCCGCGGTCCAATCAATGACAACAGACACTGTTGGTCGATTCTTATGGTTTTTTTCTCCTCATTACTCCAGGAAAGCAAAGCTCCTGGTCCACGTTGGAGATCCGTCCACCGTGGTGCACCCTCGCCGTGCTGGGGGCAGGTGCTGCAGAGAGCTCACCTCACGCGTCAACGTGGGAGGCTCACGGCGGCCACACACGCAGCTGACGCACACCTGCTATCCCCAGACCTTCCGTCTCCATGGCTGCGGGGCAGCTTCAATCGCCATGGTGCCACTTTTACAACCGCAGATCAAAGCACTGCTTCCTGACCCCTGTCACCCCATAGTGGAGGGACTGGAAAAACCGCACCACACCCAACTCTGTGGTGAGCTGCCGTATCCCATCTGTGGGTGGACAAAACCCAAAGGTACATGCATATTCAGGACCATCCACAACACGCTCGGCAAGGGGAGAGAACGCTCCACGCGCTGATCAAAGGCGCCGTTCCTCTTTGGTGTCTCACACAGAAACACGAGCGCCTCTTTGATGAGCCCGAGGGGTTCTAGCACAGGCCGAGCCGAGCCTCACCGCAGCCTTAATACATAATAAGTGAGGTGTGCGCCGCGGTATCGGTCCGAGCTCGTCCCGCCGACCTGCCCCTGGTGGCTGGAGGAAGCAGGAGCGCCTGTGATCTAAATGAAATGCCTGGATGATCAAAGGGCGAGGGATCCCGGCCGACCACGCCGTCTCCGCCTGCCTGCTTCCTTTAAATGGATGGGCCTCTAGGGCTTTGCTTCTCCAGTCAGGTACCCCATGCGAGTCACTCGAGTGGGTCTGAACTCACAGCCTGCCGGAGGGAAGGGAACTGGAGTCTAGACCTAATAAAAGTCCCATGAAACCTTCTGCTAAGGTTTAGGTATGAACAGACGTATGAATATTGCCGGATATGCCGTTGATAGTTTAGGTTATGTATTTTTCCACAGACCCCCCCCCCAAATCCAAGCCTCCATCAGAGACCGAAGTGCCGGGAACCTTCAACTCAACAAACGGGAGGTGCCCAGCACATCATTCTCACAACTCATTACACAGCAGTGTGTTGGCAGCAGTTCCAGCACTTCCTGACCCCTGCGCTGATCACAGCCAGCACTGGGACACACACACACACACACACACTCACCTCCCACCTAGACCAGGCCAACGACATGCTGTTTATCTCAACCTCTTCTATAATCCCCTTTAACACCTGAAGTTTTACCTGGACACATTCTGGCCGTTTTGCCCGACAGGGTTGTGTGATCATTGGCCGTGCGATTGAGAGACTGAGGAAGGTTAGACTTAATTAAGTCTGGAGACTAGACTTCTGGAGAACAGCCCCAGGAAATGTTCCAGTTAGGTTTAGGTATGAACAGAAGGATGAATACTGCCAGAAATGCTTTTGATGTTTCACGTTATGTGTTTTTCCTCAGCAGCTTTTAGTATCTCAATGCTATTAGTCCAGCTGCACCACCACCATCCACCTTCCCTCCCGTGTATCAAAGCTCTTCTGTCAGTCAGGTCACGTTTTTGTGAACACAATACAAGCGACGGTTATGTGTTACACGTTTTAAAAAAAAGAAAGATGGACTCGCATCAAAGCCAAATTTCTTACAATATAATTAATTTACAACAAACTCTAAAACAAAAAGCAACACCCACAACCAGATGTCATACCGACACAGTGGGATTCTCAGATCGTTCTCCGAATGCGCTGAAGCCAATAAAGTCACGGAATGACCTGCACAGGGAGTAATCCACCAGCACAGCCGCAAATGTTCACGTGAAGTTCTGGGTTTTATGTCTGAAAAGAGCTGGTTAACGAGTTCAAAGATGCACCAAAGATGCAAATGCACTGGAATTCACAAAGGAAACGTAAAGGAAATTAGTCACTTATAAAGTGAATAAACTGAAACCTTTAGCATGAAGATCCTTTGCTGAACTGCAAAGTAAGATTAGAAATTAGATAATACATTAATTATATAATACATTCCTATTTTTTCTTTTGTTAGGAAGAGTGAAATGTTTAAAATCATGAATCCTAATGAGATGTGAAAGATATGGGCAGTTTTCCTGCCAATGAAAATCCTTTTGCTGTTCGTTTAAACTACAGTAATCAGCAAATAAGACCTTCACCCTGAACTATCCCAGTCACACCAGTATCCCATTAAAAGTTCCGTCTAATGGAAAGAAAAACCCGCGTTACATCAGTGTCTCCTTGACCTGATCACCAGGTTTTAATATCTCACACATAAACCTTCCAAAACACACAAGCCTTCTGGCTAAACGAGACATTAAAAAAAGAGAGAGAGCTGTTTTTCATAATGCAGGTTGTTTGTTCATCTTGAAGGCGGAGGAAGGCCTCCGAGACACGTGCCAAGAACACAGGCTGCAGTCAGCAGGGGAAAAAAACTAAACAAACAAAAACCAGACGAGTGAAACTAAAAACAAAACGGAGGGTTATAGATCCACGGCGAGCCTCTGGACGCCGAGACCTGCTTCAATCAGGAGGTGTGTAAAACAAACCGACAACAAGAGCCTGTCTGAACATGGACGTCAGAAGACAGAACACAGAGTGAAGAGAAACTGCTCGGCGCTGAATGAAAAGGCCAATTTAAAGGAACAATCTTCTCGCAGAGATCTTGTAGTGATTGCTGGCATACAAAAGTACCATCAGTGAATAAAACAGATAGGACTGTGTGTTTGTGTTATGAAACCTTATGATCAAGAGTTTTTTTCCCCATCCGTGCAAATTTTTTTATGGCATAAAAGCAAAGAATGTATAAAAAAAACATTCTCTCCTCATCAGTATGATTTTAGACAGACACCATTACCATCTTGGTTTGGTACTGAAACTGATTAGGGAAAATCACGCCAAGTCATACTGTGACAGCAAGCAGACACAGCATTTCTGCTCAGCCTCCACCCTGCTCAGCCTCCACCCTGCCTTGAAGTTCAGAGGTCGTCTTCGAGCGGGTAGAGACACTTCACATCATCTTTACATGTTCAAACACAGTGAGATCACGTGTGTTAACCAGAATATTCCATTTAGGGGAGGAGAGAGGAGAAACAAGCTCTGTGTTTATTAGAACCCAGAAGGTAAAGGTGTGTCAAAAATGAGACTCTTTCTTTCAAAACAGGTTTTTAATAAGGTGCTGAAAATCACTTCCATAATATACAGAATCTGGAACAAAGACACAGATAAGAACACCCCGGTCCTCAGAAACCCCCATGATCAACACCATAATGAGAACAACCCAGAAGTGCACAGAAACCACAGACTTCATCACAGTGGAGAAAGAGAGGAAGCAGAATATAGCACAGGTCACAGTTAATTAAGGCAACATTTCACAATGCGAAGGCCAAAAGCCTTTAACAGAAAGGAAAAGGACAGCAGGTCGTACGCAGGCCAGACACCCCCCCCCCGGAGAGACTCAAGAGAAAGGCTTTCTCACAGGCTTCAGCTGGACTGCGGAGTAGATGTGGACCAGATAAACAAAGGCCACCAACACATGCATGGATACCTTATGGCCTCTGTGAAGCAACATTACGTTCTTCTCCCTCACTGTTGGCTATAAATCAGTCCTCAGGTATAAATTAGTCCCAGTGCAGATTTTCTGTTCTGTTACACAGGCATGTCCTTGCTGTCCATAGGGTTTTTCTTTAATCCCAATCCTGGAGAGCCAATTTACTGAATTCAACTATTGTTCTCTGGCAGATCTATGCAGGTAATCTATCTGTGAAATTCTCCGGAGTTCACGGCAGGAATCCTGCCAGACAAGGCTGAGCAATAAATGTACCAACTCTGTGCAAACCGAAACGGTCCAGCTAAACATCCCTGCCTAACGCCGTGGTCATTTCTCCTCTAAACTCTGATCACTGATTTGAGGAATATTCCATTCATGACATTTCATAACGAATGAAAGACAAGTTAGAATTATGTTCTAAAAATAAAGTGAAGTGCTCCTGCTATGTTGTTCACTTGGGCTTCATAGACAAAGATTCACAGAAACTTCTGCTGGTGTATAGAAAGCATTACATTTATAGCAGTTACTAATGCCAACTTTGAAACTTCCTTCTCAAATCCAGCACAACAGTATTTAATCGGATGCATCATGTCAAGTTTCCTCATCTGTTTATTAGTGTTTATTCTCTCAAAATAAATAAAAAAAAGTGTATAAATTACATTTAAAACTTTCCAAGACAAGCTTGATTTTGTAAACTCTAATGGCATTATACACACACACACACACACACTACTGTTGGCTTGTGAAATATCTATTCAGTTGACATGTTCCATTTGTGTGCAGCAGGTTTAAAACTGACCTGTACGACTGTGTGGAAAATGGCGCGACCTCTGACCCCTTCCTCAACACTCACAGACACGACCATGACAGAAGTCACACGTTCTGTACCAATGTCCCGGAAGCGAGAGAACCGCTGCACGTGAACTACACGTGAGAACAGGGAACACATTCTGAACGGGCTCAGCCAATCACGAGCATCGAAGGATGCACCCAGGGATGGCACACAGGTTGGCTGAATCACACTTTGCATAATAATCAGTGTTTGAAGAGGAAATGAGAAGGCAGAGAAGACTCCGTACGCCACGTAACCATGGGTACTGACACAGCGCTAAACCCCGACAAACTCCAGGTTTGACCAGGTTATGATTGACACTAAAACACTAAGATGTCCCTCGTTAGTCCATTGTTAGGCAAAACTACAATTATCCTCAACATTTCTATTAAACACATGGAAAGGGCCAGAGTTCCTCGTTATTCGGGGCTAATTGTGCAGTCTTTTCCATTAGAGTCCCTCACACTGCTGCTGTCCATGAACACAGCACATTTAGTTCACGTAAAAGAAGATTTAAAACATACAAAAGGAGCTGTATCCAAAGACCGACATGTCCAGTAGAAATCTACAACACTACTGACACAGCACAGGTCTGGCTGGACATGATACTATCAGGACGCACCATCACGTACGTCATGACTAACACGTTCGCAAAAAAAAAAAAAAAAAAAATTAACTTTGAAAGGTCTGAGAAACGGAGAGAACATTGCACTTCCCGTCTTGGGATGTTGTTTGTCTTATTTGGGGATCAGCAGAGCTCCTGTCCTTCTCCTCTACTGCAAAGACGAGAGGTGAGCTTTGCTCAGACAGACACGAAGACGTCCAGGTAGAGGCGATCGTAGGATTCCCTGAAGAGGATGACCAGGAGCAGACTGAAGACACAAGAGCCTGCCAGGCACCAGTTTAACCAGGACAGTTCTGCAACGAGAGAGAGAGAGACAGCATGTCACTGTGTGTGTGTGTGAGAGAGAGAGAGAGAGACAGCATGTCACTGTGTGTGTGTGTGTGTGTGAGAGAGAGAGAGAAAGAGAGACAGCATGTCACTGTGTGTGTGTGTTGGTGTGTGTGTGTGTGAGTGTGAGAGAGAGAGAGAGAGAGACAGCATGTCACTGTGTGTGTGTGTGTGTGTGTGAGAGAGAGAGAGAGAGAGAGAGACAGCATGTCACTGTGTGTGTGTGTTTGTGTGTGTTTGTGTGTGTGTGAGAGAGAGAGAGAGAGAGAGACAACATGTCACTGTGTGTGTGTGTGTTTGTGTGTGTGTGTGTGTGTGTGTGAGAGAGAGAGAGAGAGAGAGACAGCATGTCACTGTGTGTGTGTTTGTGTGTGTATGTGTGTGTGTGAGAGAGAGAGAGAGAGAGAGAGAGAGACAGCGCGTCCCTGTGAGAGAAAGCTGAGAGAGTTTTCCCCACTGCAATGGATGAAACAGTAAAGACAGACTCTACATCTTTGATTTTTGCAAATGAAATTCTGATGAGAGACAGACATTTGTACTCCCAGCTATTTCTTATTTATTTACATCAACAGCAAAAGGTTGGAGGAACAAAACACTGGGTTAAGTTGGCCATCATGAGCAATACAGCTGTGTGAAAAAGTATGTGCGCCCACCACCACTGCACTGACAGATGCTTGCATTTCAGCATTATTCAAGAAATATTCAGTTGTTTTTTTTTTAATCTGACATTTTTTAATCTGACTTTTCAAGAAAGAAGAACAGTGAGCGTGCACAACAGAGCGTGTGGGCGTGCACAACAGAGCGTGTGGGCGTGCACGACAGAGCGTGTGGGCGTGCCCGACAGGGAGCCAAGCAAGCCAAGGCTGCGGCACCCATCGACAACCCCCCCCCCCCTCCCCCGCCATCAGGACCTTCAGCATATAACACAAACCAGGTGGATCAGCAGTGGTGTAGAACACACTGGCCGTGCCTCTTAGCTCAATACGAGACCGAATTTCAATTTGACGGGAATTCTGAAACCCAGATAACAGCTTGATCAATCGCTCCTGAAGAGAGAGGGCCGATCCATGCTGGGTCAGACGCACCGGCCTGTTTGAAGCAAATGGTATGATTTAGTTGTGCTGCACAGTTCGCCACGGTGAGCCGGCGTGCGGGGCGGGTGGGAAGCGTGGGAGGGGGCTCGCCATAAGGCCACTCATTAATCAGGCCTCACGAGCCGATCGGCAGAGCCGGGCCTGGGGTCACGGGGTTAATGGAGTTGTGTTTACCTGCCCGCTTCGTCTGCTCCACGCTCAGGCCCCGGCTTCATCAATTCAGAACGGAGAGAAGAGACGCTAGCGGCCATGATGAATGCTAACAAAGAAAGAGACGAGCACCGCCCAGCGTTCGCCGGTAATCCAATCAGCACCGTCCGGCGCTTGGAGGAGAACCAATCGGCAGAGCCAATCGGCAGCACTCGCTGCTCTCCGGTAACGCAATCAACAGTCCCAGGAAGATGACGGACGAGCGTCCTGCCGTGGCCGGTGCCTGACCCTGGAGAGCTAATGAAGAGGAGAGCGCTTAAAAAGAAAGAACAAACTGGCCAAACTCAGCGACCTCCACCCAGAACACGCCGATCCGATCCCTGAATCCGGCGGAGTGACGGAACACTTGGTACCTGCCTGCCACTCCACACGAGTCCGTTTCATTTCCTGCCTCTCCACACCTCATCCCTGGTGTCAGGAAGCGGCGATGTTGTGATTAAAGACCGGGGTTTGGGGCTCCCTTCCCTCGCTTCTGTGTTTGGTTGATGTGAACAGAGCGTAGAATGACAGCGGGCGGATGCGAGAGTGTCCCCCCCGGGGGAAACGCGTCCTCGCTTCGAGCCGTGCTGTGAGCCACGTCCGTCTAGACGTGGTTCTAGCCGCTATTTTGCTCAGTTGCAGCCCGTTCAGACCGATGGCTTCCATCAGCGAAACTCGATGCCCTGCCTGTAGTGCTAGAGGAGAGTAACATCTAAGCTAACAGTTCGTGGGTGCAATTTTCTCTCCCTAGAGGAAATGATCACAGCACTAAAATCCACATCTTTTATAAATGTACACATGCTGCTATGGTCATCGCCCGGACAAAGAAAAGGGGGTTTGTATGTGTAAACGCACTCCAGAGATCAGAGAGAACGTGGCCATTTCACACGTCACTGTATTCGCTCAGGCTTCAGTTCATAATTGCAGGAATCATGTGAAGCACCTGGACAGGTGGGAAACACGGGTACGATCTCCAGAACGAGGCAAGTTATCCCAGAGTCACTGAGCCTTTAACACTGCAGAGCCACGTGGTACGAGAGGGGTGAAGAACAGCACGGCACCGCGGGCACTCACCAGCGGGCACTCACCAGCGGGTACTCACCAGCGGGCACTCACCAGCGGGTACTCACCAGCGGGCACTCACCAGCGGGCACTCACCAGCGGGCACTCAGCCGTGGGCACTCACCCGTGGGCACTCACCAGCGGGCACTCACCAGCGGGCACTCACCAGCGGGCACTCACCCGTGGGCACTCACCAGCGGGCACTCACCAGCGGGCACTCACCCGTGGGCACTCACCAGCGGGCACTCACCCGTGGGCACTCACCAGCGGGCACTCACCAGCGGGCACTCACCAGCGGGCACTCACCAGCGGGCACTCACCCGTGGGCACTCATGAATGATGGTTCTGAAATGCTGTAACGGGGATGACCAGCCGTGGTGTCATTTATCGGTTGGTTTTCGCAGTAAAGTTTGTCCGGCAATTAAGAGCAGATGTTAACCATAACTTACTGAAGATCCATCTGCTCCACCC
Organism: Tenebrosternarchus preto; assembly: GCA_025802075.1. Taxonomy (NCBI): domain Eukaryota; kingdom Metazoa; phylum Chordata; class Actinopteri; order Gymnotiformes; family Apteronotidae; genus Tenebrosternarchus; species Tenebrosternarchus preto. Next base: position 690,866 of record JAOYMR010000023.1, read on the forward strand.
ATCTATTCACAACCAACCCATAAACCTCAGAGGAGAGGCATCGATGTATCAGTCCTACTCAGACCACCTGTCTGCACTTCACGTCGGATCTGTCTGCATGCTGGTCCATTGTCTAGAGATCATTAGACAAAGAGTCTGCTGCATTGTACACAAATTGAAATATTTGGATGGCAGAGTGCAATTTTTAATAGATACAAGGGCAATGCTTTGACAGCCGGCAAAACCGGGCAGTGGAGATACTCGGGAAGATTCTGATGAAACACAAGGAAATCCAGAAGCTTCTGCAGCCTCCACAAAAATAACCAAACCGAGATATAATGGGCCGAAGGTTCTGGAACGTTCCGGAGACGCTGTGGTATCCTGCTCTGTGGCCACACTCGGCTCGGTCCCAGCTGGTCGTCCAGATCTTCCTGAGCCCCAGAGACATAGAGAGCTGCCGCAGTTTGGGGCCGATATCTGAATCAGATATGGACGGCTGAGCTGTATTAAACTCACTTGTCGACACGCTAATCTTCTCCCGGGGATCGCCGAGGGTCGATGGAGGACCGGCCAGAGTTCCTCTTCATCCTTCGCCACCGTCCTCCGTCTCACAATCCTCCGTCCCGCATCCTCCATCCCGACGTAAATCCCACAGGCTGCCGATCGAAAGCCACGCACAGATCCCGCGCTTGGCAGGCGGAGCGGAGCCTCCGGATGGGACGGGCCGGCTGCTACGGTCCGCGGCACTACGTAATCCATCATTTGTCATGATGGCAAAACCCCAGCATGCATTGGTAGAGATTAGAGGTGCACGCAAACATGGAGGCCCCCCCCCCCACTGATGTATAAGCATGAGCACCTGCTCTCTATCCAAGGACCTGAGGAGACAGAGGACCCGGGGTCGTTCAGCTCACGCCACGCCGCTGTTGGCGGGCGGAGGGGCCGTGGATGTTCGCCGGTCGCTAGGCGACGGGTGGAGCGGTGTGAAAGGAGATCTTGGACAGAACTATCAGGCGGTGCTCACTCACCACCTGCTTAGAAGGAGGAGTCTGTCAACAAGTGCCTCATCAATATTCAGCAGGAAGCCACTATTTACGCGACGGGAGAGGAGGGAAAGTCTTGTCAGGCCTGTGCACACTGTTCGCCATTTCGCCTGACTGGCTTTTGCCCGAGTGGAGTCTATTATATAATCTCAATGCAGCGGAAACACAGGGCTGGAGACACACTCCACGCTCACGTGCCAAACTTAGACGTTAAATCGTGCCGCCATTCTGTATGTTCGAATGGTGCTTAGCCAGCCAACACTCTGTGTACAACAGAAGTGCCATTGATATCATACAGTGTTACGTCACTCTTCAGTCCGTCACCAAACATATCAAGTCTAGCTGGTCATGCTAAAGCCCAGAATAAAGCGTGTGGGTCTGCAGAAACTTGCCCTGTCCATAAAAACACAAACTTACGATCACTTCAACAAAGCTGCCAGCCAACTATGTAATGAATCAAAGCCAGATTGTACCAACCTGATAATGGAAGAAAACGATGTGAGGTGCTCTAAGAAACACGTGAGCACTAATCCCTTGAGTTAATCCCATGAGCACTAATCCCTTGAGTTAATCCCATGAGCACTAATCCCTGGAGTTAATGCTGGCTTCAGAGTAATGAAAGGAGCTTTTTTTTAAAAAAAAAAAAAGAATAACAAAAAAAACATGAGCCCGACTTACCTGTGGAGAGGAAGGTGAGGAAGAAGAGGAGCAGGCCCGTGAAGAGGTTGCTGAGGAAGGTGACCACTCCGCAGGTGATGCCCTCGGGCACAGGGTACACGGTCTCGATGAAGAGCTCGAAGAAGATGGGGATACTGCTGTTGACAAAGATGCCCACCAGGATGCAGGATGTGTAGAGCGTAGCTGTAGACACATGGGAGCATGTGTTCAGGCTTCCTTACTAATCCAACAAGCAGGAGAGCAGGTGGGTTCGGAACGAAAAACCTAAACCAGCTGCTCTTTAGAAATGAACACTCCAGCCTGTAAAACTGAGATACTGGTTGTTACATTGGCTCCTCGTGTTGGCTAGGAGGCAAGGTGCATTGCAAAAAAACGCTGGGTGCGAGTTCCTGCTCAGCCTGGGGAGGGCACATGTGGTAGCCAGGTAGAGAAAGAGAGACCCACTGGGTCCCTTGACCTGCCAGCCAGCGTGTGAGTGAGCAGATAAAGGAACAGGGACCAGGAAGTGGCCAATAGCGGATAACCCCATTCAGGTAATCCGAGTGGTGAAGGTGCATGTGCTTCCAGGCTGCCACTGATCCAGCCCTGCTGGACCTACGTCCGGCCGTGGACTTCCCTCACCCTGGCCTACCTTTAGTGGAGGGCAGGTGGGTGAGTCTGGTCAGGCAGGTGAGTGTGAACCAGGTAGCTGCCAGGGAAGCCCCCGCCAGCAACAACACCAGGATCACCTTCAGTATACCCCGGATGGAGTCGGCAAAGCTGCAGGAGGAGGCAGACAACAGGGAAGGCGGAGACAGGTTAGCCGACTCTACCCGTCCAGCCAAGACTGAACTTTTTGCAAGTGTTATTTCAGGCAAAAGAGTCAGAGGTCAGGGATAAACTCTCCTATTATTTTAATGCTTTTTTTCCCACAGGACAGTCTGGCTGAAGCTGACTGACAGCTTCATATAAAAAAGTGTCTGATCTGAGTTGATCTCGGTCAGTTTTCTCCCCACGGCTCCCACTCACAAATTTCAATTACCACCTGGTGTAATATTTAGATACAGAACTGTCTCTGAAGCATTTCTCTACAACACGGCACTCGGGGGGGGGAAGAGAGAAAGGCACTTCTATGACCATAACAGGTTCTGCTTTAGTCAAGTTTCTTATTACAGACACGTTTGAGCTCTCCACACTCCCATTTGTGAGAAAGGTCCTGGAGGAACATAGCCGTTCACACTATACCGCTCAATAACCAGCAGGGAAAATGAGCTTAATTACACAACGAAACCCTCAAAAACCCTTTAATCCTTTGAACAGTGAGCCATTGAAAAGCCACTCTTATAAAAGGTACAGACTGTGACCTGAGACTGTGGTAATAGATAATGAGAACTCCAACTACCTCCCTTTGGTAATGGAGTGACAATACTAAGCTGTCATACACTGTACCCAGATGGTTCTACTGGCCTGTCAGAGGTACGGAAAGATACGTTTTGCTGGGTCCGTTCTGCCTCTACATACGCCATCTCAATATTGTGTCTTCTAGTGGACTTGGTTCAAAAGTATCACATGTATTGATTATACTGTATTGCTTTTATTGATCAGTAGTTTTGCATTTGTTCATGCATGCTGTGAAATATCCTAATCTGAAGAGGAACGGTTGAAGCGTATAATCTAAATATAAACAACCAGGCTCTTTGCACCGCTCCGTAAGACAGATCCGGCTCAAAAATAAACAGCACAGTCACGGAAATAATGAACACTGTGTGTGAAAAGTAGTCAAGGTAGTTCAAGACGATTATACACTGAGCTGCACCCTTCAGGACATGGTAAACAGGAACTAAAGTTAGAACTTCAGCTCACCGGCAGGTACACGTTCCTCTGCTACATAATGAAATCCACCATTTGCTGGAGGATTCTGGGAGTTCCTCTCCAAAACCTGCACTGATACTCCTCACACTAGGTGTTACATGGAATAAAATGGTGGCATGTGGCAGCAGGGAGGCAGCCGCAAGGCAGCAGGGAGGCAGCAGGGAGGCAGCAGGGAGGCAGCAGGGAGGCTCCTCTGCAGTTCACGGGAGCCCGGTAGAAGGTCTTGCACATGGCACTTCTTGGGTATCCATCCAGGCCGTCCTCTGCAGTCTGAATAACTACGGGAAGGCTGGCACTTCCATACGCTCGTGTTTGCTGTGCAGCTCTTAAACGACGGCCACTTTCGCGCACTTCGCTAACCCCGCTAACTTCAGCACTGACCCAGGCTCAACCCCACATCGACTGACAGCAACTGATGGAAACAGGAAGAGTTATGACCTAATTTTACTAATTACAGCTTTTTCAAAATGTTGGCCATTCCCAGAACTGCTGATTGGGCCCGACAGGAGGCGTTTTCTCATCGACTGCAAACCAATCCCTGCATCTCTGCACCAGCATCCATCCATCAGCTCCACCCAGACATTCCATTAGCATTTTCTGCTGCCGTACATCACAAAGCTGATTTCAATAAATTAGGAGGGCAAAGAAAACTTAAGTCTGGGAACCTGGGAGAATACGAACCTTCCGGGGAAAGAGAAAATAAAGCCTTGGGCTTCACAAAGCTGACATTGAGAAAATAATGTCTTTCAAGGTCAGTAAAGATCCAGAGATGGGAGCAGTTTATCTTCATTCAACAAGGAGCACAGGTGAGTCTTAAGATATGTACTGAATTTAAATGTCATAAGATACAGATGCACAGAGTTGCTGTACATAACACCTGAATACTAAATCACACCGGGACACTGATTTGCTCTTTAACAGGAAGCTTACCGTGCCATGACTACTCCAAACACACAGCCTCCTACAATGGACCAGAACCCAATCCATCCAGCATCTACCTGTTAAACGGAAAGAGAGGAGAGAGTGAGAGGAGAGAGTGAGAGGAGAGAGTGAGAGGTAAAGAGTGATGCAGATACACACACACAGTGACGAGCGAGGCAGAGATTTGACCGTCTGAGATGCAGGAAGAACCACTCACGGCAAATCTAAAAATAAATAAACAAATAAGATGCAGGATGGGCGTCGACGGTGGAGTGGGCGGAGACGAGAGACATCATGTCCGTCTGGTGGGCGGCAAACTGCCCTGCTGGGTTTTTTTTTCCTGCCCGTGGTACAGTATAACAGCGAGGTTCTCCATTGCGAGCGTTTGTCATCGCTCAGACATCACGGAGGCGGGTGAGAGAGAGTACCGGCTCTGTCCTGCGCTGTCAGGAAACTGCAATGTTTCGTACAACGTAATGGTGATATTTCATACTGCAATCAAATATTTAGATTCATCTGTCCCTCGGGTTCAGACAGATCATCAGCTCATCGGGGGATTCTGGCAATTACAAAATGCCATTTCAAGCCATGTTAGCATTTAGCCTAATTAGTCAAGTAAATACAAAGTTGGTTAATGTTGTTTGGCTGCCAGCAAGAAAATCCAAATATTTCAGGTGGAGGAAAGAAGTTAATTAACAGAAGTTAATAGTAACAGGAACCAGAAAACGCAGGGATTTGTTGAAGCCAAAGGCTTTAGGCTCCTGTTACATTTTAGTGTGTTTACAGTCCTTCATGTTTCTCTTGTTTGATGCCCGAGGGAGAAGCAAACAGGACATCAGTCCTTGAAATGAGCTCTACCTCACAAACACCAGTTGCCTTGTGGTTTCATCAGCGAAAACAACTTTCAACACGTGAGCCTTTTTACGTGGTTTTCCTCTTCTTTTCTCCGCGCACCACGTGCGAGGACTCGGCTGGCGGCTGCCGAGATTAGAAGGTGTGTGTCTAATCGAGACCAACACGCCACAACGTGCAGCCCAATGCCCGTCCCTCGTTAAAAGAGCAGACAGATCATCTCTGGACAGAACGCACGCCTTGGTTTCAGCAGAGCTTGTGTTACAGAGGTTGAAGCAGCTTAGGTGCTGTGTGGGATTGAGATCTCGGGACACTTTCGCGTGACGCTTATCAGAGAAAACAGCTCTGATTGCCACGTTCACCTCACCGTCCGGAGGCTCTGCCTGTCTGAAAACGGGCTGATATGCTGCTGGACTGCCAACGGCCAAGAGAGGGAACTGTGAGGAGCACAGTGGCCAACGGAAGACAAACAAGTTTGCACCTCCAGCAAGACCTGAGAACCATGAAGCGCCGCAGGGCAGCTGGAGCGGCAGCTGACATCTGTGAGCCAGAACCAATTAAAGGACAGAAAAGGGATGTGTGCAGCTTCTGTGTGACATCAGGGACCCGTGTGTCAGTGGACCAATCAGATTACAGCTGTTACCGGGTAGGGGGGCCCAGCTATCCGTGCCTGAGAAAGCTGCCTGCGCGAACCTCAAGGAACTGAAGGGCAAAGCGAACTCCAGGGCCTCCACGAGTGCTTCAAGAAGGGAAAAAAACAGAGTGTAGGAGCTGAGAAAGGATCCGCTCTCAGCTGGGATCGGCTACAAGACGAGAACGTTCCGGTTTATGCAATCTTCGACTCGGAACCGTTTCTTCGTCTGCTGAAAAATGATTTCTGTCAAAAGTACAGCCGCACACTAAAAGCAGAGGGGAGATATCAGCTCCAGGGGATATCAGCTCGTGGGGGATATCAGCTCGGGGGGATATCAGCCATCACGAGAGACGGGAAGCCTGAAGCTGAGATCCCAGAAGACGTTTCTGACACGTGCGCACGCACGGAGACGGTCCTCGAGATTTCCGACGAAACGTCTAACGGCAGGGAGCTGGGGGTGGGCGTGGCATCTCGTTTACCCCGCGTTCTGTCCCGCCTGACCAGCGGTTCGGCCTGCCTCTTGCAGACGGGAGACGGAGTGGCGAGGATCAGGAAACGCTCTGCCATGGACACCAACTCTCATCATGATCGGAGACTGTTGAACTTGAAGAGAGTTTTTTTTGTTTGCTTCTCCAGCATGTGTGTTTGATCAGACAGCAGCGCCGGCAGCTTTGGATTCCTCCTCCAAGACTGTAATTAGATCTTTTCAACAACAGTTCAAAGTCGATTCACGTGGGCTTTCCAGTTCTTAATGAGTAAGACCAGGAAAGAAAACAAGTTTTTGAAGATTTTTGCAGTGGGCTGTTAGTCAATAGCAGGCAATGTGTGTGTGTGTGTGTGTGTGTATACATGTGCGCATGTTCATAGGCCCTCGGGTTAATTATGAGTCAACATCCATTTTGGACAAGAAAATTGCATTTTGTGTATTTGCCTTTGATTAAACTGATCGTTGACACAGCTGAAGAGAAAGAGACGGATTAGACTGGTGTTGATCCTCAGGCACTTAGAGTCTTAAAAAAACCTCACACACTCCACACTCAATCCCATGTACGATGCCAGACATAATTTGGCCTGTAAAGCATAATTCTCCCACTAAAAATGACCAGTCATCAACTCATAAATCGCCTTGCTGCTATAGCTATGATCATATTAATCCTGGGCCCAGTTTACAGAGTGGAGCTTGAAATTCTGATTATGTTTCAATCTGCTCATCAAACACAAAGTGTGTAATGGATTTGCTCTCTAGCTGAGTTCTGTGGGTGAAGGAGGCGGGTGAAGGAGGCGGGTTCTGTAGGTGAAGGAGGCGGGTTCTGCGGGTGAAGGAGGCGGGTTCTGCGGGTGAAGGAGGTGGGTGAAGGAGGCGGGTTCTGCGGGTGAAGGAGGCGGGTTCTGAGGGTGAAGGAGGCGGGTTCTGCGGGTGAAGGAGGCGGGTTCTGTGGGTGAAGGAGGCGGGTTCTGCGGGTGAAGGAGGCGGGTTCTGCGGGTGAAGGAAGCGGGTTCTGCGGGTGAAGGAGGCGGTTCCTTACCTGACTGACTCTGGCTGGAGTAAGAATCATATCCAGCACCCCAGACCATCCAGCCACTACTCCAGTAGGCACTGAATAGGCAAGTGCAATCATCAGGAAGCGCATGTTACTGCGAAACAGTGAAACAGAACTAAGAATTACACAAGGGCAGAAGGAGGCGGGTCTTAGCGGAGATGAACGTGCAGGCGTCATAGTCGCTGACGTCGCCACGGCAACATTCAGATTCCAATTACTATTCCACACATGGACGCCACATACTCTCGTCTTCTTCATTTGTCTCTATTTACCAGGCTATTATGCCTTTCAGTCCCTGTGTTTGTGCCTGTCATCAACTTTTCAAAGCTTCTGAATAGGTTTGGGAAAGAGAGCCACTGGCAATTTGCTAAGTGAATGCAGGACCAGACAGATTAAGATCAAAATCAAGAAGGGAAATCAGAATGGACATGACATTTTATAGCATGTCCTCAGACGCGTTTACTCCAAATGACAGAGACCTGAAGGACAAATTGGCTTGACATTGCTGAAATGAGAACCGTAGTGCTGGACCTTCCAGGTCCGAGTGTGAATAAACACTGAATCTTTCAGTCCCAGCTCCGTTCCTGAGGGAGAAGAACTGAACAGAGTGCTGGGCTGAAACCACCTGCAGTATCTTGAAGGACGTCCCCCCGTTTTGGACCAATGTGCGCCCATGCTTGTAGATATCCTCAAAAGTCTAACACGACTGGGAACTCTGCAAATTCGCCTTTGGAAAATCCCATTAAAACCAGCATCTTCTGTAGAACGTACTTGAACATTACTACTGAGCACAGACTGAACCCTGACTCTAAACACCATGTGGATTTACAGACCGGATGACCTCTGACATGATACGAGCTCGTGCCCAAACCTCACGTCCTTAATGAACGACTGCAGCTCGTACACATCTCTGTTTCTTATGTCTGCAGGTGTGTGTGTTAATCCCACATCTTATTCTCCAAGCATCAGCTCTACTGCAGCTTTAAACTACCAAATCCCTTACAGCATTAGTCACAAGCACTTGATACATAAACGAATAACAAAAGAGTGTGTCTCACCGTACACTATAGAGAAAGAGTGTTTGCTTTTTGCAGGTAATTTTGAACATCTAGACCTTGAGTGGTGTGGCCTGGGGCTATAGCAAGCAGACAGCAGGGGGCGCTGTTGTGCATGGGCGATTACAGACCAGAGCAACCACTCAGGAACTAAGCTTCGTTTTCCTTGTACTTTGAGATCACCGTCACGCATATTTATCATGACCCTGAGTGACCTCATGATTCAGGTAATTACAAAATACATCTAGCAACCGTTGCTAAGCAGGTTGTTGTTCTGCTTAGATGTGCGCTCATCACCCACTTCATTAGAAATATTTAAAACACAAACCTTGTATAGTTGTTGCCATGGCTACTCCCATTCGCGTCAGCCACCCTCCAGTTTTTAGACAGTGGTCGTGTTCTTGAACACCGTTCCCGTCTGGTGTTCTGCACGCTGCAAACCCCACCCTTCCCTCAACCCTTCTGTGCCTTGTAGCAGAACACCACCCGATACGGTGCTACTACCGTATCAGTACTGCTGCTGTGTTAGGAGTGGCTCAGCACCTTAATAACACCCAGTCAGTGATGAAGTGCTAGAAGGAGGCTGACAAATTGTGTCTGGCAACAGATTGCCTTCAGCCTGTAACTGTACATCTATGAACTGTACCTAATAAAGTGGGTGGTGACAGTTAAACTTGGAAGACTGATCTACTATCTTTTATTTCAGCAAAGTCTAACGGATTTTTAAAAATGTCTTTCCTACGACGTTATAAAGACAAAATACAATTAACACAACCACAGAGTATTACGCTGAAACACTCAGTTATACCCATCTCTGCCTGAACGAAACACTCAGCGCTAACAGGCACTGACTTATTGGAAAGAACTTTAGAGTTGAATATACAAGAGACAAGGGATTACAATACAGTCAGCAGTACTAAACCAAAATAATCAACCTGTACACACACAGACTGTAGCAAACAGAAATATGGAGGTTTATCTACTTATTGTTGACTTTATTACATTTGTGACTCCACGAGTCAGATGATTAGTACGATTTTAGTCAACAAACACTTCCCTTCAGCTCTCATTACCGAGTACAGCACAGTTATTACCATCTGACCATTCAAATGAGCTCCAACCATGATTGGTCTACAAGTCTAGTCTACAAAGTCTCTGGCTGTGTTTTTATTTCATCTATTTGCATTTTTATGAGAATCTCTGCAATCACCGCATTAGACTGACAGCTAAAAGTGTCTAGAGACGACCCTTACAGAATCAGCCGCTCTCATCTTCACGGGTCTCTGTCAATGTTGCAATCACTCCTGTTCCAATCACAATCACCAGACGCTCTCCCCTCCTCTCGCGGTCTCAGGCAGAGACGCCCTGATTTCCTCGAGTGGATGAGCTCCTCCTAAAATCTCCCGATGGCCATTACAGAGACTGGCCACAGACACTTTGTTTATCTTTATGGGATTGGCTGTTTTCACCGAATGCTCCTTCTCCTTTTAACAAACAACTTTCTCATACGGCATACTGGAAGGACCAGCTGGTGGATTCTTGAAAGCACCAAACAAACAAAAACATTTACCAAGTTTCAAAGTTAGAGCCATGAAACTGAAGCAGGACTGCAATTTCCTGCCTGTGTCACTGCAAAACCGATGCGTCAGTGCGCTATGGCTGCAGAGGTCATCTCACGCGCGACCCTGGCATGACCCGGGCGCGACCCTGAGATAGAGGCATCCTGAAAGTGCTGTGATGGAGCATCGTCTCTCTGAGCCACTCCAGTTTCATTAAACTTCCTGCAGCAGCAAAATCAATAGCCCTGGCCACCCCCCCCACCCCTCCAGGAGCTTATTTCGACCACAGAAAGTAAGCAGGTCAGGCATTTTCTATTCCTGTGAAATAATTTCGGGGGGAGCCAGAGAGCCAACGGCATCATCAGCTAAGTGCCGTTTGTCCACGAGCAAACCCAACTCAGCCCGGTGCTTCAGGGTGAAGACCATCGAGCACTTCCATCACTCATTTCCATCTACTCTAGTAGCATCCCATAATCACCACTAGAATCAAGCCCAGGATGGTGGTTCGAGGGAAGGCAGCTATGAAACAGTGGTTATCAAAGCAAATGGAGAGGGACTCTTGTGCAAACAAATGAAACTTTGGCACAATTAAAGGAGCTGTAGCCCAAACTTATGAGACAGCTGAGCCTGAACTGGGACGTGTCCGCAAATGAACCCACTCAGATGCTTCTGGACTGAAGCCTGTTGAGTGATCCTGACTTATCTCAGGCTTTCCAGATGACTGATCTGCGAGAGAATGGAAACCGCCGTTGGCATGCTGCGGCAAATCAAAAACACCGATCTTGTTGTGCTGCGAAGGAAAATAATCAGGATAATGCAAGCCAACCTTTAAACACGTCACGTCAAGGACTTACCACTACACCAATGTGTGGTTTCACACATTTCAAGACATTGTCATGATCACAGGATGTAACCCACATATTCACAATCTAGTGTTTTTGGTTGTGCAGTGGAGCCTCGTCCAGTAAACTCCAGTGAGGGCTGGTCGTGTAAGAAATGGCCTCGGTGAGACACAAGCAACTCTTCTCAAAGCTGCAGACCACAGCTGCTCTGCTCCGACACAGCGCCGGAAGGCTCCGTATCAGCTGGGCTCCAGACGGTCCCGTCCAGCCAGCGTCCTGCGGGAGCACGATCCCGCCTGTTCTCGTCCTCTCCTCCGGCCTCTCCGGACGAACATGGGAAGTTTGTTTATTGCAGAGCGGGAGCCGGAGGTGTTGGTGCAGCGTGGGTGGGTGTCTGGGTGCTCGATCCAAGCTTTTTCCTACCCCTCCACGTGCGACCCCCACAGACCCCCACGGAGGGGTGAGTAGCTCGGGGGGGAGGGGTGGCAGGCTCACCGCGGCCCGACTGCGATCGACGCAGACCGACGTGGCTAAAGCAGCCGTGATGATGAGCTATTCATCACGCGTGGATGCCAGTCACCGAAATAAAACTCGGTAATTAATCTTTGGGGATGGAAGCACATCAAAGATGTGCTTAAATTTACAGAAGCAGATGGTGAGAGGCAAAATGACACGGCCTGGTTTATTAAGTCTCTCCGTCTCTACGGCCAGAGCGCATCCCCAGATCTTCACCAGTAGGAACCGAAATACTGACCTTGACGAGATCCAGTATAAAGAGTAAACGAGAGTAAACCAGTATAGAGGTTTTGTAAAAAGAAGCAGAATGACTTAATAAATATCCACCTGCTTCTCAAACCTTCATTCACACCAGGATATAAGATGCACCCAGTCTAAATGGTCTTCTTAGTGTTATTATTTTTTTGTTTTTTAATGGCTTTGCTTCATGGGTTCAGTCCAAATGCATGTTTTCTTACTGGGACTGTTTAGCGCTGTGTTTAATGGAGTGTGTTTGGTTCTACGTACAGTTCTGGTGCTACGTACTGGTTCTACGTACAGTTCTGGTGCTACGTACTGGTTCTACGTACAGTTCTGGTGCTACGTAC
>JAOYMR010000023.1:711960-724223 GCA_025802075.1 Tenebrosternarchus preto
CCTTTAACGTTACCCTTCCCTAATAACATTACCTTTAACGTTACCCTTCCCTAATAACATTACCTTTAACGTTACCCTTCCCTAATAACATTACCTTTAACGTTACCCTTCCCTAATAACATTACCTTTCCCTGGAAGCAGGGCACTGCCTCAACCATTACCGCTCCTCCACCAGAGGATTTAATGTTGGCACTGTGTATTCCAGTAAGCAGCATTCTCCTGGTACCTGTCAAACTCAGGTTTGTATATCAGTCTGCTAGAACATGAAATATGATTCATCACTTGAGAGAGCATGTTTCCACTGCTCCAGTATCCACAAACCTTTGGCCACGTAATGTATGTTGTAATTGTATATGTGCAGTAGAAAATGAACATTTAAACAATAAGAAACAGGAATTTTCAGCACTTGCTCTATATTCAGGCTAAATTTACTGAGGATACTGCTTGAGGAATTCGTCACAATGTTCATGTACATCATATCCATACAGCACTGGTGCCACAAGAAGGGGATCTGTGCAGTTCGCTGTCAACCACACTGCATGACGATCTAGAGCTTAAGAATCAGCTTCCTGTGGGAATCTTTGTCACAGTGAGCTCTCTGGGCTGTAGCCTTGGCTGCCAAAAATATGTGAACTGAAGACGCTGTTCATTTGAAAACCAACAGGGATAAAATAAGAAGGTGTAAAGGAAAGGGAGGGCAGAGCACGAGACGTGGAAACAGAGAGATAAGAGTGACAAGTCCTTCAGCTGCCCCCCTGAAATTTCTTATCTGAAGTCCTCCAGAACGATTTGTAACAGCCCTCCATGTTTTCCTCCTGTAAGTGCACTAAAACCTCCACGTAACCATTAACAGCTCATTGAATGCTCTTCTATAATTCCCGCATTAAGCAAACAAGAGGCTGTGTGGCGAGACTGTTGAGCGTTTGATAACGAGGGTGAAAGCAATGTTCTTGCTCAGGTCTGCAGCCTGCACAGGATCCACCTGGCCTGCTTCACAAGAGTGATTCCCCAGGCTGAAATGGCCAGCACGGCTGTGGTCTCTTGGATACGCACCCTGTAAAAACATGGTCTGTAAGGGTGAAGCTGGAACAGCCAACCACCAGCGCCTTTCCCTCCAGGGATGGGTTTTAATCTTAACTGAGCCAGTAATATGCACATAGCCCACAGATCCAGGGGTGGGACAGAGGGTTAAGATGATCAGGACACACTGAACTGACACTGAAAAGCTAAACACCAACCAGGACAAAGCCACAATGTCAACAAAAAATGAATATTATTTCACTCTGAGTCAAACTTTAACTGAACAGCCAGTCATAAAACTCCCTCACAGATGACTGTTACTGCGGATTCAACATGCACAATAGGCCAAGAGAGTGGAGATGATGTTAGATTTTCTCATTGGGCACCGAATTCCTGGTGATGCCCCTGGATGCACCATATCACAAAGATTTATTTATTATTCAAATAGGAAGGTGAGGACCTCAGAGCTTTAACTGCAGTGTCTGTAGCTTTTCAAGGACAACCTGACATGCAAATTTCATTACTTAACAAATCTGAATGTGTGTAATGGAAACACCAAAGAGGAACCGAGTTGTTTCCGTTATGCAGTTTTACCATGTCAAGGTTTTGGACGACCTTCAAGGACACCTCACAATCTTTATAACAGATACTCCGTCATGCTGGGGTCTGTCGTTCATAAAGATCATCTGACAGCTGTCATTAAACTTCCATGTGACCTCAACAAAACAGGTTTGGCAACAAGCAAACGTCAAGATACGAGTTGTTTCAACAAAAAACATATTTCCACTATTTAAATCTCTGTATAAAGATTAGAAAAAACGTATGAATTGTATCTGAAGACATGTATTTTATTGTCCCCATGATGGCCTTAGTTCTAGAAAAAGATTCAGCACATGCCTTTCAAAACGAATCTTAACCTGTGAAGGTACCGACTAGTTTTAACAATGTTTTAACTTATTTCACCACTAATCCAACAACCTACATTTAGCGTTCTTTCTTCTGATATTACTAATGATGCAGTGCAGAATCATTAATTTAAAAAAAAAAAATCATAATATGATTTACAATTTTATAAAATGAATATGCGAATTATGCGTGTGCAGGTGATTACTGTGTCATCATCTGCAAACCACCAGTTTGTACTTTAATTGAGGCACCGTGTTTATTCGAGTCATAAGCAGGTGAAAGGGACGAGTGGTTGAGCGTATGACTAAGATGATGATGATGATGATGATGATGAGGTGGAGGAGGAAGTGTTACTAACGCTTCGTGTTGTCACATGCTTTCAACTCTAAGCAGTTCAAGACAATGTCTACTTAAGATGTGACGATAATTTTATGTATATGTAAGTCGATTAATTAAACTATCTACAAATTCAAGAGAATAATACTGTCTAGCTGTTGTTTGGAAATTTTCTGGTCAAAAACAACTTACCCTTCTTATCCATTAGCCACACGAAAAGAACCCACGGGAAGAATCCCACGGGGCCCCAGATAACCAAAACCGCGATGTCTTTTGACGTGAACCCGAATGCGCGTTTGGCAGAGTTTTGTATTGGGCCCCAGGTGTTCCACGCCATCCCTTGCAAAAATCCGAGCGTAGAAAACAAGGCGAGAACGACCCATCTTCTTCCATAGACCCTGCTGGTCCCTGGCTGCACGCTCGCCTCCGGCTGGCTTGGAACAAGCAGTGGTTCCCTTTCTCCTTCGGTGCTTTCCACGGCACCCATTGAATCGTCTTGGTGTTACGTCTGTTACGTGTAATTTTGAATAAGACTCTTACATTAAACTATACAAATATATATATACAAATACCTCTTCATCAGTCGATTCGGCAAACAAAAACAACCGCTGTCAGTATTGGCACAAAACTTTACTGCGCATGCGCTGCTTTGAAAGGAACTGACGACAGCGTCGAAACTGAAACACACTGTTCAACCATGTTGGATCCGGGCGACCTTTTAACACACCGTCGAAGTCAAAGTTGGTAGAGCCGCAATGGCCGTTCTTTCTCCTCCAATCCTGGTTTATAAATGACGTAATACCGCTTCTCACGTGAGTTTGTTTACAAGGCTCAACAGGAAGTAGTGCGAATAGAGATAGATAGAGTTAGAGGGATAGATGGAGGGGTAGCTGGTTGCTAAGCTACTTTTCTAGACCAACCTCCACACGTGAACCTGCTGTAACGCGAGGTTGCTTTTTTCTGTTGTTTTTTGCCCCCTGTGCAATATAAATACTTTTATATAGATAGATCCCCTAAACTGAAAATTATGTTACATGTGACATTAGCGTTTTTTTTAAAAGTTGGCCTCAATGGCTCCTCAAATTGTTGCGACACGTAGCTAGCAACTCGTTTATTTTAAACTGACCATGTTTAACCGTTTATCGTTTCAGGTTTCTGCCTGTTTTCATTCTCATTGCTTGAAGCTAGTTAGCTAGTCAATTATAAGACAGTGTAATAAAAACTCACTAAAAGTTGGTTATTCTCTAGTTACATATGTATCCTAAATAATATCTATTTCTCTTGCGAAATATAGGTTGTAGGTACCTGAGGCAACTAAGGCTAGCTTGTTCATTTCACCACTTGTATACAAGACCTTATTGTTTAATGTTATTGTTTCTGTTATCATTTAAGAAAACATTCAACGTTTGGCAATGTGCTTTTTTTTTTCAAGGAACTAACCGTTAAAATAAAATTTAATCAACCGAGGAAATGTATGCTAGCTAATATCCGAAAGCTGTACTGACAAAGTTCTGAAAACTCTCCTCGCTCTCTTTCAGTAATGGCTAGTTCGAGCAACTCTAACATCAGAGAGAAAGAGAGGGCTCCTCTGCGTATTGATCGTGTGGTAACAGCGATTGTGCAACATCTCTCCTTTCAGAGACCTGTGCAGATATGACCGCTAAACCATTTGGCCCGGAGGAAGCGCGACGTATCACGCAGTTTTTGCGCACGCCAGCGGTATTCCTGAACATGACCGACGACTGGCCGGCCAGAGACTGGACTCTGGAGCACCTGACGCGTTGTGTGGGAGAGAAGTCTGTTTGTTTTCGTATCGGAAAACGGTGTAGAACGAAGGGTAAGTGTAATGATGCCTCATGCAGCCCTAGGCCTGCTGTTCTTTGGAAAGAGACATCTACAATAAAATTTGAATTTATTCTAATGCATACAAATTCAGAAAATAGGATTGTCAGTGGAAAAATAAATGTCCCTTATTTTCTCAGTTAGCACAAGGTGTTCCGATTTGTTTGCAATTCAAAAGTGGGTAAACATTGTTGGTGTTAAGTACTATTTGCATAGGCTTCACAGCTTGAGCAGAAAATGTCACAGTGTTTATATAATTTATACAGTGTAGTTGTTTGTAACACTAGTATGAACAAAGCGTACTGTGCAAAGCTTGTTTGTACTGTACAAAGTGTATAGTATGTGTCCTGTTACAGTAGTTTTTAAAAACTATTCGGACAATGTTCATATATTTGTAGACGTTTGTACTGTAAGCATAAAGCCTGAAATTGAGATTCTAGGTACTGAGAGCTTGGTTAATTAGGACTGCCAAGTCAGATTTTTGCAGTGATGATTTCTGACAAGACACCCCCTCTGTCAGAAAATTTAATTTAACACACTTGATCACCAATGCTGTTCACACACAAGAACTGACATATCGCTCGAACAAAGATGAGAAAAGACCAAACCATTTCATTTTCTGGATTTGATTTTTTTTTTTTTTAAGCGCATTTACAAAAGGCATGAAGCAGTGAGGGGGAGGGGGGCACTCATAACTACAACATGCTTTTGATTTTTCAGGTTGTAGAGATTGGAACGTCCATTCAGATGTTTTGGTGAATCAATAACTGTTGCTTTTAGCCTAAAATGAGCAGTAACACACCCTTGAAATGTACCCATGGATGGCAGTGTGTAGTGTCTCTCCTGGCTGTTAGATTTCAGTCCTATGTCTTTACCCTTGCTTTGCCAGCTCCGGTTTTCGAGACCGAGTGCTCGTACGTTGAAGCGACCCTTGTGGAGTTTCTCTGCTGGACTAGAGGAAGCAGGGACTCTCTGCCAGGCCCATTTGCCAACTACCCCCTTTCAGAGTACTGGGCGTATGCTGACTACAAATATGTTGCTGTGCTTTTTCAGGAAAAACCCAACATGTTTAAGGTAACTCCATAATTCCATTCAGCATTACCATAAATTACAGAATGTTTTGGGCAGTAGGCTTATCTTGAAAGGTTTTGTTTTGTTGCCCGGTTCATTTGCATCACATTGTCTCGCACAACGGCATGGGTGGTGGTTGCCACCATTTTAATAACAAAAAAATTACAATTATGCCGCATTCATAGAGATCGATATTGGCCAAGCAGTTACATTTGCAAGCCTGATATTAGCAGAGTGGGAAGTGTGCATGTTTCTGCTGAAATCAATAGTCATTCTTTGTACTGCCAGGCTAAATTATTTGGCTGTCTTCATGATTCTCTCGTAAGCACCTTATGTGAGTGCCAAATTGCACTCATTTTTTGTTTGTTTGGAAAAATGTTTTTGAAAAGTATTCTAAAATAAATGAATCCACTTCCTTCATGCACCCTTCTCAGATAGAGGTTGGAATAACTGAAGTTCAGTCAGAGGCCAGCCCACACACCGCTTTGCTTCTCTTTTATATTCCGCATCCACTTTGTAAGATTTTAGTTAATCAGATATAAATATGGGTGGAAACGTGTCCCATTTTCCCCCCTGGAGAAATCTCCTGTGATGTTAGACTTGCATTCTGTTATCTACTGAGGAACATCTGCTGACAAGAAGCTTTCTGATGACAAAGCAGGGCAAACATGCTGTTCCACTGAAATATTTTCATGTCGTATGTACTTTGATAGATTTTTTTCTTTATGTCTCGTTGTATTAATAGTTATGTGTTGTTTCCAAATGTTCTATTTCTCAGCTTTGAAAAAAAAAAAGATTTGGATCACATTCAGGCCAGGAAATAAAGAGACTGTTACTCGTTCCAGTTCTAAAAATTAACGCACCAGCAGATGGTGATTATTATTTTTTTTTTTCCCTTCTTTGCTCTAATATCAGCATCCATGTCAGTACAAGCATGTCGAGTAGTGCCTGACGGTCTTCTTCAATAAATGCTCTTCAAATTGATATCTTGTGAAGATTCCATCCTGGTTACTGGTCCAGGCAGCCTGTGTGAGCGAAGAAGTTGGGAGGCTCTTTTTAGCCAACAGCAGGAGCAAGCAAGGGTTTTGTCTGCAGCTCTTCTCCCCACACACACACACACACGGTCTGAAGGGCATGATTTTTCATGTGGTGATCAAGACTGCTTTGATATATCCCCTCATCTTTTATCATTATTGTTTGACTTTTTAATTTCTTTTTTTAATCGCACGTCTTTAAACACACTACCGCTTCGTTATTGTGAGTTCTGAACACTTACAAAAATGGAGAAATAAATCACACGCTCTGTTTTCCCAGCTGTGTGTGGTGTCTTACTGTGACACTTTCAGGTTGTAGACAAGAGCCATTAATACTACTCCACGGTTTAGCCCCAAGGTTGCTTTGACCTGAGTTTGTTGGTCTGTTGTTCTTACTCCTTTATAAATGGTAATAAATGCTCATGAGGTGCCAGTGTTCTCTCCTCGGACAGCAGGCCCGTGGAAGCCAAGCCCTGGGCGCCTGGCAGACATGGGTCTTTCTCAAATGATGAATAGTGCCATTTAAAGGTTGCTGAGAGCAAGAGATTGTGCAATCTGTCATTTACATTCTCCCGAATATCGTTTCATTACCCAGGTTGCTGGGCACCATCCCCGAGCAGTTTCTCACTTTTGTTTTCACCGGTTCAAAAGAAACCGATTGACGGTCGGTCCAGACGGTTCAAACATGCAGACGAATGCGAGTAAATATAGTCATTTTTCATTTTGCTCTTCGTCATATCCGTTCTGTTATGGTGCCAAAGATGGAATGATGAATGTGGAGATAATTGGGAGCTCATGCACGGCGAGCCTTTCTTTTAAGGGTGTAATTTGTCTGTTTTGTCACATAAAAACATGCCGAGCGTTCAACCGACGAGCCAAATGATCACTCCTGTTGCAGGACGTGCTGTGGTCGGACTTCGGCTACCTTGGTCGAGATGGTCAGGAGAGCACGCTCTGGATTGGCACCGACGGTGCCAACACACCCTGCCACATGGACTCTTACGGTTGCAATCTTGTCTTCCAAGTCCAAGGCAGGTAATGGTTCAGGATCGTTCAATACACCCTCCACCGCCCCTCACCTCCCACCTCAGACAGCCCACAGAAAAGCCTTTAGGGCTGTGGAAAAATCTTTAGGATACACATTTAAAGCTACCATTAGATTGGTGTGGCCTGTGAGTGAGGGTTTCTCTGTCAGTCTACTTTTAGAATCTCCATTATTACATTTCCGAGCATCTGTCCCACTCACAGGGAAATTGGAGTTTGCACTTCACCACGGACAGGAAGCCCATTTCATCTTAAATGTTGCTTGCTGGTTAGAAACTGGATTTTGAATGAGCAGAGCAACTCCATTCCAGAATTTTTTTAAGCCCAGTCATTCTGTTCTTCACCAGAGAGAGGGAGCAGCATTTAGTGGTTCAGACCTTCTAGCACTGCGTTCCTGAGCCTCAGTCATAAGGAGCCAGTGACGGTCCACCTGATGGACATCCCTCTAGATTACCGTCTCGCTCCAGAACACTACGCTTGCCTCGTTTCTAGATTATCTTGTTGAACAGGAGAACGTAACGCACATGTTGCATCCGTCCCATCCGAATCTAAGTGAGAGAGAGACTGTATGCAGCACACGATGTACTTATAATCTAGCATTGTTGGAGAGCATTTATGAATGATGAAACATTCTGATAACATTTTTCATGAGCCTAACTGATGAGACCAAAAAAAAAAAAATCTTTTATTTTTAGGAAACGGTGGCATCTTTTCCCCCCTGACGATGCTGAATGTCTCTACCCAACACGTATACCGTATGAGGAGTCCAGCGTGTTCAGTCGGGTCAGCGTGGTGGAGCCGGATCTGATCCAGTTCCCTGCTTTCCAGCGAGCCAGAGCCCACTGTGTCACCCTGCACCCGGGCCAGGTGAAGAACTGTCCTACTGTACACCCAAACAAACTCGTCTGCAACGAAGAGCGCCTTGCGTTAGTTGCAGTAGTAATCTAGTGTAATCCACACTTTAGCCAATAAAGTGGTATTTTATTTTATTTTGCAGCAGGTCAGTGAATGTAACAGATAGGGTTTGATCATATTACTCCAGTACTAGAAACGCAACAGTCATTGTTGTCCTGTTGTACAAAACACTGTCCAGTCAAATAGTTTTCATACTGTCTGCCGCCCAGGACAAACAGCACAGCGAAGCCCACGTCCACCACTGTCCCAGCGCCAGCATGCACCCGTTGCCGGGGTTCACTACAAACACACGACCTGCGGCTGGGCTTTCGTCACGCGCTGGTCTTACTCCAGGGCCGCTGCTACAGCTGAGGAGCGTAGCAAAAATAAGAGTGTTATAGCACACAAAGAGCGCTGAAACGGAGCGTCTCTGAGCAGCTCGTGCTCCCGAGGCTGCCGGCGCTCCGCACAAACACACTTGCATTCAGTTGCGGTGCCGTGTGTCAGCTGAACATCATCTCGCAGTGATTAGTAGCATTAAAAGTGCAGTGCTGTGTTCGTGTGTGTTTGGAGATCAGTTTGTGCTCCACAGCCACGTAGGGACTCTCAGCCATGAGAGACAGGGGAAAAAAAAAAATCGATGTATTTTTTGCTTTGTTGTGTAGCCCTCATGTCTCCTCCCCTGCCTGGTTTTATGCCCCTTTAACCCTCTTTCCTTTTCCAAGACAGGAGCAGGAACAAGGTTGTTTTTATGATGATGTGTTCAAATGCAGCAAAGATTTCAGCTCTCTGCGTGATGTCGCTGAGAAGACCTTTCCACAGCAAACCAAAGCTGGGATATTTTTATTTAAATTTTTTTTTGCACTCTACCTTGGTACACACAAGATGGAATATTCACAAGATCAGCTGCCTTTTCTTCACAGAGTGAACAATGGAGATGAAACAGCAGTGTGTGTGCGTGCGCGCGCGTGCGTGTGTGTGCACGCGCGCGTCTGTGTAAGCACATCCCCCTTTCTTCGGATTCCAGCAGCATCTGTGAAGCTCGTTGCTCGCTCTCTTTGAGAGGCGAGACAGTGGTGAGGCAATTAGTGGCAGGCCAACACAGCGTGCGAGCTCTCCGGGAGTTCACGCACCTTCCACAGCATACAAATGAAGCCAGCAGCCACGCGCGCCGCCCTGCCGCAGCCGACCGGGCTCCACAGACACGCAGGCAGAGCTCGCAAACCCAATCCTTCCCGTCTGCCGCCGTCATCCGCGTACCTGGCCTTGGTGTGAAAGTTCAAAAGTTCGTCCAGGCGCTCGACATCCGGTCGGCGTTTTCATCGTTATCAGAAAAGTCTCGCCGTATGAGCACAGAATTAATTTAAAATGCCCTGTTGCAGGATGTAACAAGATGGTTGTTTTGTGCAACAAAGCACAGCCCATTTTTTTATGACTTGTATTGCACACACAGTAAAAACTAACCAAAACCCCTGTTCACAGAAAACAGATAGTCTGCAGGGATGAATATTACAGAGCTATCCAAACATCGATTAGACACTGTCCCAGTCACTGAAAATAAACGTCATGCATGCACTGGCACTGTGCAACCGAGTTAAGGCGACATGACATAGAACACTGCTGCCCCCTAGTGGCGAGCAGAAAAGGGCCAAGCACTCTGCATTTGTATTCACTGCCTGCCCAAACACGCTCAAGTCCAAAAGCTGTGATGATCGAGTGCTCAGACCTGTAATGTCAAATTACTACGCCCGAGTGAATCCACACCTGTTGCTGTCGTACTTCAGGCTGAAGCCAGAGCCTTCCTGGCTCCAGTCCTGGGCTCCCGCCGGTCCGTCGCGGAGACCTAGAGCCGCCACAGCTCTGATGATTCCTGCTTAGTCTCCAAGTTTTTGGAAACGAGATTGTCTTTTTTTTTTCCATGTTTCCGGTAATGTGTAAACTTGAGCTCTCTCGTTTAGGTGCTGTTTGTCCCAAGACACTGGTGGCACTATGTGGAGTCCGTGGACCCGGTAACGGTCAGCGTGAACTCTTGGATCGAGGTGGTAAGATTCAGCGATGTGGAACCATTTCTGTCCAGCTCTTGGGAGGCATTTCTAAATGACCAACCGCATGACAGCAGATGTCCTGCACAAATATCGTCAGGGTTTTCAAATTAATTAATTTATTCCCATGACCTACAGTAGTCCTGCAGCTCACCTGGCGGAGTAGGTAGAGCTGATGAATAAACATCAGGTAGGTTTGATTCTCAGGGGAGCACGCACTCTATACGCTGATAAATAAATCGTTCTGGGTAAAGTGATTCTGTCAAACGGCATAAATGTCTCGATTAGGCCTTTCATGTTGATTCGAGTCGACTGGCAGCCTCTCTGAGACAGTCGATGGCTCTGTCCACACTCTGAGCGTGCGTTTTTGGACAAGAGCAGTCACTTCAGGAGATGGAAGAGGGGAGATACTGCCTTGCTTTGCTTAGGAGTTTGAGGATGTGCACTGCATTAATCCCTTGAGCCAATGCTGAATAACGCATGCAGCCCTTGTGTCGTCTCTCTCCCTACGCTCCACCAAGGTCAAACGAAAGGTCGTCTGCATCTCGGTCACAGAGCTGTTAGAATGGTAACTATTACCCCCCTCCTTTGCACTTCCATACTCCCGTGGTGATCACGCCCTGGTCTTCCAGGGGCCGGATGATGAAGCCAGGGTAGGAGAGGCCCTTTCCAGGATCATCGTCTGTGCCCTGAAGACCACGCCCAGTATCGACAACAAGGACAACTGGCTCAACCCTACAGAGGTATTTACTCTGGTATTTACATCCGGGGAAGATTGGACGACACCAGTCCATACTGGAAATACTGTTGCTCAGAACTTGGTTGTGTGAATGTTGTCTTAGAAAATCGTTTGGAAAAATCTCTGCACTTTTTCTATCCCCCCAATTTTATTAATTTTACAATTATTTTTTAGGAATTAGCGCTTTTTTTGTCTTTTAATGGCTGTATTAAGAAAAGAAGAAATTGAGTGTGTAGCCTGTGACATCCTCCAGAGGGCGCCACCGTCATTGATGGTGCTTGTTTGGTTTAAAGAAGAAATTGAGTGTGTAGCCTGGCATCCTCCAGAGGGCGCCACCGTCACTGATGGTGCTTGTTTGGTTTCAGTGGCACAGGCCAAACGCCTAGATTTTGCTGACTCGTTTGGACAATAGCCTTATATCAGGACTGCAGGCCACGGCCTTAAAGAGCTCACAATGCACAGATGACTGATTAACTATTGGCTTTAGGGGAACTTTTAGATCACGGTGAAGAGTTGTAGCAAAAGATTTGGATTACTCACTGGAAATGTGACGATTGTTTCTGGTTTGTGTTGAAGGAAGAGGTCATTTCACATGACGAGAACATTCAGTACCTGAACCTGGCCGTGAGAGCGTGTTTGGAGAAGCAGAAAGACCAGGCTGAACCGCGGCCCCGTTCAGCCGTCCGAGGCAGCCCCGCCGTCCTGAAGAGGGACTCCAGCGGGAGCGTAAAGAGCCCGGATGCTCGTCTTCAGCCTTCCGACTCGGCTCCGTTTGGACCTCACCTCATTCCGGTCGCGCACGACTCCGGCCCCAATCAGAAACGCACGGCCCCTCCCCCGTTGAAAGGCACCTGCTGCCCTCATAGTGGAAGAAAGCCTGAGCCCGGTACGTCACCCCCCAGGGAGGAGGTGGCCGGGCCCTCGGGGGCCCCGGCGGAACGCAGCCGCGTCTCCACCAACGACGTGCTCGACTGTTTGCTGCATCCTGACGTCGTTGCCCTGGTTACACAGTTGATGTTGGACAGGCAGAGGGAGCATAAACTTTGTCAGTAAAAGTGCCACGAGCAATAAAATCTCCAAACGACGGCCGTACTTTTTACTTCATCGGTTTTATGCCGAAACGGGTCTGAACAGCCCGGTTTACTTACGAGCAGCTCAGACATACTTACTTTTGTAGAGAGCAGAGATTAATACAGATTATCTCTCTGCTCAGATTTGATGAGATATTCCTATGGCAACTGTAAATGAGCAGTGATCCTAGGAGACAGAGGTAGACCCAGCTCTGTGGATGTGATCGTAGGAGACAGAGGTAGACCCAGCTCTGTGGATGTGATC
>JAOYMR010000023.1:831675-842125 GCA_025802075.1 Tenebrosternarchus preto
TTGATGTACTGATCCTCATACTGATCTCAGGTCATGTGTTGATGTACTGATCCTCATACTGATCTCAGGTCATGTGTGTTGATGTACTGATCCTCATACTGATCTCAGGTCATGTGTGTTGATGTACTCATCAACATACCGATTCCAGATCATGCTGCACAATGTATCTGATCTTCTCCAACACAGAGAAAATTTCCTTTAGCAGTCAGTAGACCTGAATGAACAGGAAAATGTATTATTTACAGGCTTATTAATTTGGCACATTAAACTGAGGATCGTAGAAGTGAGAAAAGATCACTTCTGAACGAGAATGAAACCTACTGAAGTCGTCCATTGAATATGCGTTTAAAATCAAACCTCACACCTCTTCCTGCTAGGGTGAACCAGGAGCTCGAGGCCCTCCAGGACCCCCTGGAGTATCACTGGCGCATGATGGATCCCCTACAACTCATTACCTGCCTGGACCACCGGTAGGAGGTTTCAGTTCATGACTGCATTTATACACATTCTTAAAAATTATTTGGAATTTTAATTAAATTGATCGCCACTGTAAATTCACAAATAATTGAGACAGTTAATGTAATTTAGAGAAACTGTTTAAACTGTAATGGAGTTTACAGGGTATACAGAATATACTGCTCATAATGCAGTGGAAGTTTTAAACACAAAAACTCCTCACTGTTTAATATGACCTTGTCAGGAACCCTACAGTGTACAGAACAGCAGTTTGGAAGATGAAGTGGTTTAATGTATGTTCCTGGTTTGCAGGGGGATAGAGGTACTAAAGGAGACAAAGGAGAATCTGTAAGTGGATTAACATGCTTAGATATGTGTGTTTTTGAAGAGCATTTAGAAGTTAAATGTATATGGTGGAAACAATAGTGTTATTTTTTCTGTAATGTAGTAAACTGCATGCTGAACGTGACATATGTGGACTGAATGATGATCTTTCTGATTTTAGGGCATTTGCTCACCGTTTCAAAAAGACATCAAAGGAGAACAAGGCCCTCCGGGACCAAGAGTGAGTAACACATTTAGGATTTCTGTCTCACAGTATAATGAGACAATCGCACCTGATTCAGAAAACCTTGAGGAACATGAATGAGAGAAACTGAGATGTATTTGCTCTTCCTGGCAGGGGAAGCCTGGAAAGGACGGAGAAGATGGAACAAAGGTATTTGTTTCTTCGTTCTGTAAAAAATTGAAAAAAATAAAAACTGACCGTCTGTGTGTGTGCCACACACACACACATGTGCATACATATATATATATATATATATATATATATACACATGCATACACACACACATTCTGTCTCTGACAGGGGGAGCAAGGTGATCCTGGTATTCCTGGATACAGTGGCATGAAGGTAAGTTATTATTTGTTATATATACAGGTGACTTCTTCACCTTCTTCTAGGATTATGTCTCATTATATGGATCTTTTCTAAACAGGGGGAAAAAGGAGACAAAGGCCCGCCTGGCTATGTAAGTGGACAGACATTGTCCTGTTTACACTGATTGTTTTGGTGAGCTTTGTGCACTGTTGTAGTCATTTCCACTGGTAGTGTTCTTACCTGCCCAACTGCCTTTGTTAAAGGGTCGTGGTACACCTGGACCTCCTGGACCTCCAGGTTTACCTGGACCAGAAGGAGAGAGAGGTGAGTGAGAAATGCCATTACATTACTCACACCTTTGTTCACAGATCAGTAAAAAATCCTGCAATTTTTTTAATGTCCTTTTGTTATTTCTTAGGGTTATTACTCAGAAATCCATTTAACGTTACCTTAATTATCGTGAAAACGAACTTCAGTTTACTATATTCAGTATCTGTTATGCTATTTTAATTCCACTTTAATTTTAATGTAGCTTGTTCCACTTTATACACTATATAAAAGATTTGATGTTATAATGTTTTTGTGTTGCTTAGTGTGTGTGTTGACACATACGATAAGATCCAAACTAACTCACTTGCAACACACTGATCTTTAGTGCTTCAAACCACTTTTAGAATTTATTTCCAATTAACATATTTAACATAAACAACATAACATGTCACAGCCAGGTTGCTTAGCAACAACACTGTACATTATGATTTACTGTGCTTTGCATGCAGTTCATATAATACGTTCAGTAGTTGAGTCTGAAATACGCACTCTGTTTGAACTGAGCTGTTCATTCAGTATGGGATTGTCTCTAGACAGCATTGTGATCTTTTTACACAGGGCTCCCTGGGTCTCCTGGAAATCCTGGTCTTCCAGGTAAGGGTGCAGCGCTGAGATCTACAAGCTAAAGTCAGATTTAAAGTCTACTTCAAACTCTCAAGTGAAAGTGAAAGTAAAAGTTGACAGCATGCTGTGGTTTATCCTCTCGGAGCCCTCCGTCTCATTCTGTGATTTATCCTATCGGAGCCCTCCGTCTCATGCTGTGGTCTATGTTCCATGTACATCTGGTTGGTTGCAGGCCAGAATCAGGAAGGTCCTCCTGGAGAGAGAGGCTTTCCTGGAGAAATTGGCCAGAAGGGAGAGAAAGGTGCTGCTGGAGAGTCTCTGATTGGACCTCCAGGTGCTGACGGACCCCCTGGTGTACCTGGACCTAAGGGAGAACCAAGTAGGTGCACCTAGCTGTACTATGAGGCAAGTCCTTGCATGAACACAAATAAAGATAAAGGAAAGGTGTCTAATGGACACATAACTCCATATATTAGGCTAGCTACAGGCAAAATAAAATGATAAAGAATTTGGTATTTTATTGTTTAAATTATGGTACTGCTCTTTTGTGTTTTATTGTCTCTAACACGTTTGTTTTTATCCTCTAGGTGGAGAGTGTGATATTGAACATGGAGCAGTAGGACCCCCAGGACCTCCAGGGTTGCAAGGAGAGGTGGGACAGAAAGGTAAGAATGTCTCTTGGTTTGTAAATGGTTTAGAGTCTGTACTACAGGGAACAAGAAAACAATATGTGAATATTTTCAGAGTGTACTCAATTTTTGTCGCTCTGAACAACTCTGAAATGGGACATCATTAGTAAAAACCAACGTTTACTGACAGTATTTCTGCCACAATACAAAAACAGTAACAGTAAGTTTATTGATTAGGTGTATTTGTGCTAATATAGTTCATTATATTAATACGATGAAATCAGTTATAATAATTAAAGTAAATATATTAATGCTAAAACTAAAGTTTTACATTTTATATTTGACTCTTGTAACGGGGGTGTGGAGGAGGAAGGAACAGGAGGTGAGGGTGGCAGAGGCACGTCTTTACTCTCCACGGAAAATAAAAACGGAGAACGCAAAAATGCAAAAGGCACACAAATGACAGAGCAAGGAGCGCTTGGTAAACACAAAGTCTTTAAACAGTTGCTTTGAGAACGAAGAAAGAGTCCGGCAGCGTGGCAGGATTCACAGGGTTGAACGCACAGCACCGCTGGACTGGACCTGTGGGATTTTGTAGGGAGTGAAAAGAAGCAAAACCACATAAGCGGCAGGTGCACTGAATTAGTAGCTGGGCGACTGTGAGCGGGGGGGGAGGAGTCGAGGGCGTGAACGTCGGTGAGTGGGCGTCGCCCTCCACCTCCGAGGCCGGTCTCCTGCGGCAACTATTATACACACATTTACTTACTCTCTCAAATAGAATAATTTAAGAACTTCAAATGTAATCAATTATCGAATTAATTAAAAACTTAAAATGTAATCAAGTATCGAATTAATTAAAAACTTAAAATGCAGTTCATTTAGAAATATGACATTTTATGCTGTTTGGAAGACTAATCTCTAATTGATAGCAGTTTTTTGAGTTTTGAGCTTAATGCAAAAAATAACTAAATAAATACATTTGCACTAATTGTTAAATAAACGTACATGTAAGTTACATATATGAACTTAATAAATGAACTTACATATATGTCACATATATGAACTTACATATATGCACTTACATATATGTTACATATATGAACTTACATATATGCACTTACATATAAGTTACATAAATGCTTAATGTCTCATCCTGAATAGCTGTAAATGTGTGAATAGCAGTGGCTCTTGTAATTGTCTTTCAGGTGATCGAGGAGAGTCCTGCACAGATTGTTCAACAGATGGGCCTCCAGGTTTGCCTGGTAGAGAAGGAGCCAAAGGACAACAAGGTAAAGGCCTTCGTGTGAGCGTTTGGTGGCAAATGAAGGACCTCTGTGAACTTCAGTGAGATGCTTTGAAACATTATCACTGCTGAAAGCATCTTTTACTGTCAATTCTGTTTGAAAAAGCGCTCAAATATAGAAGTAAACCAAAAACAAAAGCTGCATCACTGTTCAGCTACTTAAACACTGAACTATTCCCTTATCTGGCTACTTTCCTGACATTCAAAGTTTTATAATCTTGATGTGTTTGAACATTATTCATCGATTAACTACACGATTAATCTTGTGTTATGCACACTATTCATTAGGCTAAATGTATCTGTCAGGTTTTCCTGGACCAGCAGGCAGGAAAGGAGAAAAGGGTGATCCTGGTCTTAATGGAGCTCCTGGGATCCCAGTAAGTGCCAACATTTTCTCAAATTGTCCCAAATAGCCATTAATGCCAGTTTCATACAGAGCCATTGGAATTATTTAGGTCTGTCAAGATCTCTCATGCACCCTAAAAGCATATGTCTGAAACTACTGGCTGATCAGATAATGAACGTGGAACACCACCATAAAAAGGTCACATGGATCTGTCACACAAACTACAGATCTGCTCTCGAACTACAGATGGGGTTAACTAACCTGGTTTCAGCTGAACCAGTAGTATCTCAGTGGTTAAGGCACTTGACTAGTAATCAGAAGATTGCCCACTTCTGTCAAGTTGTCACCACCCCAAGTTGGGCCCCTCACTCAGTTAACCCTCAGTTAATTGCTCAAGATGTATTCTCCTTAGTTTGGAAAGACTACTGGGAAGCTACAGACTGCACGAGGAGAAGAACACTCCTCTGACTGACCTGACTGATTTTTACTGCAGATTTCTGTTGCCGTTCCAAAGACATTGTCCAGCATTACCTACAAACCTTCTTTTCCACCTATGTCCTAATCTCTTTTTGCCGTCACTGAGCAGGATGTAAACATACCGTTCATGACACAAACGTCTCCAAGACATCTCCAACAGGAACTTTGGTCTTTTTCCACACACTTTGTCCATCATCCCAGTTCTCAAAGAGATGAAGATGACTGGACTAGATGAATACAGGCTAGTCAATCGGACCTTTGTAGTCACGGAAGACTTTCACAGCCGAATCCTAGTCCACATGAAAGCTGTTGAAGCTCCCTTGCTCGGACTTTGCATACAGAACAAATGGCCCATCAAGACTTGTCAAAGTGGTGGAATCTTGGAATTAGCAATTCAGCAGAAGTTTGTTCTTTTAACGAGCGAAACCTTTTTAAATGTAAAATAAGTTATGGTCTTGCAAACAATTGACTGCTTTCTTTTTTTTGGCACCCACAGCACATAATCAGCTCTAAAATGGAAATTCGATTTTGATTATATGTTTAACAACTTTTTGAGCAGAAATGCCATAAAAAGAGTCAGAAAAAAGCGAAGATGTCTTTTTTTCTGGATTTCAGGGTACAGAAGGTTCCCCAGGGCTAAGGGGCTCTCCAGGTGCAGTAGGTGAGCCTGGGGATATCTACACAGCGCCAGGGCTGAAGGGAGATAAGGGCTCCCCAGGTCTTCCTGGTGCAAGGGGATTTCCAGGTATAGACGGACTTCCTGGGAAAGATGGACTTCCAGGTGTTCCTGGACACAAAGGAGAACCGGTGAGGGACAAGGCATTATGTTTTAAAAGTTTCAAAGTTTTATTTGTCACATTCATAGTCATACACAGTACACCTTGCCGTGAAATGAAATTTGACTGTGAAATCCACAGATATAAGATATGCAGAAGTTAAAAATTTGCAATACAATTAAATACTATATATAATATAATATGTATCTATATATACACAAAGTAGCAGCATGGATGACAACAAAAAAATAAACATACAAAAAAGACATACAAAACATTTATTCCCAATTGTTTTGTAAATTATATGAAATCTTTCGCATTATGTAATCTATTATTAGATTATCTTAGATAGTTCCTGTAAATCATACTGTGTAATATACAAGTATACATATTAAGTTTTTTTTTTTTTCTTTAAAGGCCAGGGAAGGTATTAAGGGTGACCGTGGTCTAGATGGAGAGAGAGGACCTCCAGGGTTTCCTGGGGAGAAAGGATCCCCAGGTATTCCTGGAACTGGTCTACCAGGAGATCCTGGAGAGAAAGGAAGTCCAGGACAACCTGGTGTACCAGGAAGTCCAGGAATACCAGGTCAGTATAACTTCTTTTAAACTAATTTTACATATATTGCAAACACTTGCTCTCTAAATATGTAGAAGGTTACTTGAAAATATATTTAGGACAGGAATGTTAATATTCAAATTTTTGTAGGACCTAAAGGAGAACCTGGAAAAACTGTGAGCTCACCAGGACCTCAAGGTCCACCAGGACCTCGTGGAGAGACTGGAAGACCTGGTCTTCAAGGTAACTTCTATTCAGCTATTACAATTCTTTATTTGAGTGTCTTATATAAATATAACATAACAATCATTTCCATTCAAATATATGTACAGTGAATTCCAGCAGACATAATTATTATCTGCATAATGATAAGTTTCATTTTGATTCTTAAGGTGAAAGTGGTTCACCGGGTGATCAAGGATTGCCTGGATTTCCTGGGCAAAAAGGTGATTCTGGCCTTCAAGGAATTGGATCTCCTGGCCCACCAGGGCCAAAAGGTAAGTTAACCTTCTAGAAAGTTCAGCTAATGTTTTACAAATCTCATATGAAATGGTGAAATGGTAAAAAGCAATGCTTTAAATCTGGTATATTGACTATAATATATAACAAAACTGTTGTTTTCTGAAATCTTTCTTTTGTTCTCTTCAGGGCACTCTGGTATACCTGGTGCTCCAGGAATCCCAGGAGAGCCTGGTCGTCCAGGCCAGGATGGTTTTCCTGGACATTCAGGAGAACGAGGGCAAAAGGTATGATGGTATTTTGATGATGCGTTTGATGATGATGGTTAAATTGTAGGAACCTGTGGGTCACTGAATGGTGTTATATTCTAAAGGGTGAACCAGGCATCGGCCTTCCAGGACCCAAGGGCTCTATAGGGCAGCCAGGAGTACCTGGATTTCCAGGCCAGAAGGGTAGTATTGGAATGCCAGGAATCCCAGGAACTGAGGGACATTCTGGTCCTCCTGGTCCTCGGGGTGTGAAAGGTACAGTACATAGAATCCTGCCACATGATTCTAAGTTGAGAACGTTTATACACTGTTGGTTAACGCTTGCATGTTATTAACATGCTGCATGACCAGGCTGATAAAAAAGAACACTCTTTTTCCCCAGTAACAGGAATCTGTAATTCATTGTTTTTTCTCTCCTCCAGGTGAGCCAGGACCTCCTGGAGCCCATGGTTTTGCAGGACCTCCTGGACCTCCAGGACCTGGTGAGCCAGGGGCACCTGGACCAATGGGTCCTCCTGGAAAGCCTGGTCCCTTTGGTAAGTTTCTCCTTGAAGGGGCAATTGGATGGACACTTTTTTGAATGTGTCCAAATGGGAGGGTGTCAACCTATAGGCACACACTGTTTATTTGGTGTATGTCTCCATGCAGGATTCATTGGTGAAAAGGGGGAGAAAGGTCCCCCAGGTTTTCCTGGTCCAGCAATGCCTGGTCCTCCGGGCGAGAAGGGCATCCCTGGTTTTCCTGGATCACCAGGGCTTAAGGGGTATCCAGGGGATCCAGGGCATCCTGGAAAAGATGGATTTCCTGGGGACAGAGGTGAGGTTTACATGATGTTCTGCCCTTTGGAAATTGTCTCTCTTTGAAGTGAAATTGTAAGGAAAGGTCTCCTTTCCTAATGTGTGTTGAACTTGGTCCCAGGTGCCAAAGGAGACATGGGATTGATGGGAATGCCAGGGTCACCTGGATTCGAAGGTATCCAAGGAATCCCAGGGGACCCTGGACAAATAGGTAAAGTTTTTAGGATTTATATGGGACCTTACTTTTCTATGCACTTTATGTATGCTTACTTATGTAAGTTTGAACCTGGCAGGTGACCCTGGTGTGACTGGGCCAAGAGGTGAGATTGGATCAGTGGGTCCCAAAGGGGACAGAGGTAACGAGGGGCCTCCAGGGCCTCCTGGGAACCTGACGATGTCACCAGAAATGGAACATATGAAAGGAGAGAAGGGAGACATTGGTGACAGAGGTACTAGATGAAATCCCAGGGTCATAATGCAGAATAGCACAGGATAAGAGATTTGAAAACTAAACTCCCGTGAACTCTTCTCACAGGTGATCCTGGCCTGACAGGAGAGAAGGGGTATCAAGGTACACCTGGAGACCCTGGAACACCTGGAAAAGATGGAATGCCTGGTTCACCAGGACAGCCAGGTAAAGTTCCAGTCAGTGATGTATCATAAACAAGCACTTAATTAACTCATCCAGTACAGTGACTGTTACATGAAAAATTAGCTTACACTTGATATGTCTGTCTTAGGTGTTAAAGGTGACCCAGGAGTACCTGGAGAGCCTGGACTTCCAGGATTTCCTGGTACCAAAGGCGGTGTAGGAGAAATGGGGATGCCAGGTACAAACTGAAAAGCCTCGACCACTGTAATGATCTAACCAGTTTAGCAATACTCCATATCTTTTATAATACAAGCTAAACTCTACACTTACATAAAGTATAAGCTTGGACTATACCAGTCTAACAGTCTCATCTTACTTTTTCAGTGTCATATGTGTTTCATAAGTTGGTACATTAACATCACCTGTACCTTAAAGACTTGGCTATCATCAAACAAAACACTAGAAACCATGATTTGTCGTATCAATTGCTAACATGTTCCTCTTTACTGTCACCGGGTTATGGGCAGGAAGCCAAATAAATATAATAAACGTCCCTCTATAGCCTTTAACCTAAATAAATAAAATCCATTCCAAGGTAGTAGCTTTTGATGTTTGGACCTACAGGACCAGTTGGACCAAAAGGTTCTAAAGGATTCGTTGGGACACCTGGCCATCCTGGATTTAAGGGTGATCAAGGACTCAAAGGTCAAAAGGGGGATGTAGGTCTTCCAGGAATAGGACTCCCTGGTCTCCCTGGCGAGAAGGTATTTATGTTTGCACACTACTGCATAGGTGTGTTTGTCAGCATCAGAAATAAGTAAATCTAACAAACAATTCAAATTTTTTTATTCCGCATGGCTCTGGTACACACAGGGTGAAATGGGGCCATCTGGGTTTCCTGGGGAGTCTGGACAAAAGGGGGTGAAAGGTGGCATGGGAATCCCAGGTATCCCTGGAACTCAAGGGCAGAAAGGAGATGACGGGATCGTTGGCCTCCCAGGCAAGTTCTTTTCCTCTCCAAAAACTGTAACTTACTATGTTGTGCTTGAATTTCACAAAATTACAGGAACCATTACAGAAATGTACCAAAGAGCCCTGTAATTTAATTCAGTGTTTTACTTTAATATCACATTAAATATTACATTTTAAATGAAGCTATTACGTATTAAATGCACATGGCATAAGGTCCTTAATTACATAACTGCTTGTACCTACTGAGCAGGTAGTCCTGGAGTACCAGGAGAGAAAGGTAGTCCAGGGTTGCCTGGATTACCAGGACAGCCTGGACATCAGGGACGGCCAGGTGGGTAAAAACATTTGACAGATGCATAATTCATGTGCAAATAATGTTTTTCTGAGATCTGCACATCCATATACAGCATCTTATCTATGACATTAATTATTGTATCTATACTATTATTAAATTGTCTAAGTACTTACTGGAATGCAGTGCCTAGTTCTCCTGAATATATTAAGAAAAATTAAAACAATGCACTTTCTAAAAACTGTTGGCTAAACACACTTGTTGGATGGGATGTTTTGCCTGCATCTAGGTGAACCTGGCCTACAGGGTCCTCCAGGATCACAGGGAGATAAAGGCCAGCCAGGTGTAGATGGCATTCCTGGATCCTCAGGCGAGAGGGGGGATCCAGGTAAGTGTTCATTTTTAAATTTCTGTATTTTAAAAAATATGTCTAAACTAACCTGACTCTTATAAATATGATATCAGTGATACAATATCTTACCATATCAGTAATATTTAAAGATTCCTCAGAACTATTGCTAAAAGTATTTTCGAGCTATTACAGTTCTACATGCATTGGAAGGAAATTAGTTGATTGTGCATTTCTGTTTTTTAGGTTTACCTGGAAGAGGCTTTCCTGGGGCCCCAGGACAGGGTGGCATTAAAGGTCAGACTTCCTTAATGTATCTACATGAATGAATCATAATGTGATAGTCTACATGAATGAATCATAATGTGATAGTCTACATGATTGAATCATAATGTGATAGTCT
>JAOYMR010000023.1:842225-858421 GCA_025802075.1 Tenebrosternarchus preto
ATAATGTGATAGTCTACATGAATGAATCATAATGTGATAGTCTACATGATTGAATCATAATGTGATAGTCTACATGATTGAATCATAATGTGATAGTCTACATGAATTAATCTTAATGTTTTAATGATAGTATACAGAATCATGTTTTGTTTTCACCCTTCTAATAATGACTCAGGGTGGAATAATAGTAAATTATTTAAAAAATAATATGGGCAAATCCTACAATAAATTCCATAACTATTTTATTAGCACCTTCTGTTCATTGGGATATCCAGGCTAATTAAAAGCAACATTTGACCAGACATAAGGTTTTGGATAATATTTCTTAAAACATGTATGACATGATTTCCTGAGTGGGTGCATGTATGTACATGTATGTGCATGTATGTTCATGGGTTTGGAGGCAAGTGTGAGATTAGACCACTGTTTTCATTGAGACTGTAAAACAGAGGCTTTATTTTCATGGCTCATATTGAGGATTTTGCAGTGACAGTATTTGCTTTTAAATACAAAGTGCGCCATAATCAAATGTTCCATAATCAAATGCCTGGATCAGGATGATTCAGAAGAAGACTGAAAAGGCCTTCGGCATCATATGTTCTCTATATGGAACAAATATGTTACTGAAACTGTTGCTGATGGAAAATGGGCAGAGGAAATGGTCCACAGTCAGTAGCAGCCTAACACAGAACCACAGGAGTCCCCCAGCGTTCGACGCTGAATATTCTACTGTGCATGTTCAGAGAGATTTTGTGACAAAATAATCATTCTGCTTGTGATGCTGTTCTTCCACTTTCAGGTGAAAAAGGTGCCCCAGGTCTTCCAGGCCTTTCTGGGAATCCAGGTATACCTGGACCCAAAGGGGACAAAGGTTTTCCAGGCAGCCAGGGTGTCCAGGGCAGACCTGGAGAACGAGGATTGCCGGGACCACCCATGGAAGGCCTTAAAGGCGAAAGAGGACCCCAGGGAGAGCCTGGAGAGCCAGGTCTGTCTCTAACACCTCACTTTGCCTCACAGACACATTATCATGTGTGAAAAAATGTTTAGGCATTTTGTGTTCTCAAAAACAGCTCTCCAAAGAGCAGACGTTAATGTTATGATGCTTGATCCTCTGGGTATCACTTATTCTAACAACTAATGTGGCTCTTACATTTTCCAATCCAGGGCAGAGTGGTGCTCCAGGGCCATCAGGTGTTCCAGGACTTCCTGGAGCGAAAGGAGAGCTGGGAGAGAAGGGTTTCCCAGGTCCGCAGGGCACTCAGGGTGTGAAGGGTGACCCAGGCTTACCTGGTTTCCATGTACGTCGCCTTGCAACCATCATATTTTAAACATGTAGAAGAGAACATGTATCATATACCTGCTTGTACTGCTCAGGGTGAACCAGGCTTACCGGGTATTAATGGCCAAAAGGGTGAGATGGGAATTCAAGGTGTTCCTGGCTTCCCAGGTGAGACATGTATCAAAGACTTTTATCCAATCAGACGTGAATGATTATCTTTATCTTTTTAGAAGTCACTCAAGGTAAAACCTCAGTAGAAAATTGCATAGGAAGTGGTATTTATTCGGATATACTAAATGTGACTAAACTGTACATAAAAAAATAGTTTCCCTTCCATTGCAGTTGTGCTTCATTACATTCATATATGTGTTGCTGCTACTATCAAACCTGCTATTATGCTGCTCTGCTTGTTAATACGCCTAATTGTTTTGTTCATGTCTTCTTCAGGTACTAAGGGTGAATATGGAGATTCAGGTGTTAAGGGGGAGTTAGGTGACAGAGGATTTCCCGGACCAAAAGGTATATGTTCTTCTGGGGGTTGATAATGTTTCATTAGGTGTAAAATACAGAATATGAATTTTGACTGAATGCTGACACTGCACACGTAGGTAATGATGGACCCCCAGGACCCCCTGGGCCACAGACATTTGTAAAAGGAGAAATTGGCTTCCCGGGACCACAAGGTCCTGCCGGTCTGCCTGGGTCTCAGGGATATCCTGGACTTAAAGGACAGCAAGGTAGTGTTCTGAATGCAAACGCCTGAGCCAATCAGTAATCAATGCTTCAGAAAATCGAAGTATTATCCATCACTCTTCTGTTACGTATGAAAATATTTTCGATTCTCTCTCTCTCTCTCTCTCTCTCTCTCTCTCTCCTTCTAACAACCCCTACTGCCTTCTTGCCTCAGGATTAATGGGTCACAAAGGTATTAAAGGAGAGGATGGGGTTCCTGGGTACAATGGCGTTTCTGGCGCTAAAGGAGAACCCGGGCTCACTGGACCTGCAGGTACGTGTGCTCGTTTGCCAAAATGTGTGCCTCTGTTTGTCATGTGACCTTCACATAATAGTTTTGTATAAATCTGCTCTCTTTAGGACCCAGAGGGTACCCCGGACCGGCAGGCCCTGATGGTATCCCAGGTCAGATTGGCCCACCTGGTCCTTCCTCCATGGACCATGGCTTCCTGGTGACGCGCCACAGTCAGTCCGTGGAGGTGCCCGTGTGCCCAGTGGGAACTACCCTGATCTATGATGGATATTCCCTCCTCTATGTGCAGGGCAACGAGCGATCACATGGCCAGGACCTGGGTCAGTTCCGCATTAACACACCTACAAGGCACAGGGAAAAATATGTACAGGCCCACAAGGCACGGGGCACAGGGAAAATATACCTACAAGGCACAGGGCACAGGGAGAACATTAGCCACATCAAGGCATCAACAGGACCACAAGGCACAGGGACAGGAAATGGCAAGCTGTAAAACAGGAAGAGGAGAACAGGTGTATTTTTGGGCTGAGCAGTGAGTTCCCCAAACTGTACTAATTGACCCCCAGCATCAGTTTTTCTTATCTTGTGCTCTGCGTGTCCTGACCCGATTAGACCAGACATCTCCAGATTAAAATAAACATTTTGAACAAAACAATGCAGCCCGTGTCACATCACAGGCTCACAAATGGCTGTTTAATCTTCCCTGAGGTGCATCACTGTTGCTGTAGACACCAGTATAATCTAGACGTGGCTGTTTGTCCATATTGTGCAGCTTTCACAATTAAAAAAGCAACAAACGTGTTCACTGGTGTTTCCCCCTTAGGAACGGCTGGCAGCTGCCTGCGGAAGTTCAGTCCCATGCCTTTTCTGTTCTGCAACATCAACAACGTGTGTAACTTTGCCTCCCGCAACGACTACTCCTATTGGCTCACGTCTCCGGAGCCCATGCCCATGAGCATGGCCCCGATCACAGGCGACAGCATCAAGCCCTTCATTAGCAGGTCTGTGTGCTCTGGGGCCATGGGCACCTGCAGGTCTATGGAACAGAAATTCCTGAACACATATTGACGTGATGCTGACTGTTTGTGTGTGTGTGTGTGTGTGTGTCCTACCACAGATGTGCAGTGTGTGAGGCTCCTGCCATGGTGATCGCTGTGCACAGTCAGACCATCATGATCCCACCCTGTCCCCATGGGTGGAGCTCTCTCTGGATTGGATACTCCTTCGTCATGGTGAGACAACACTGCAGAGTCTTGGCATAGTGTATATTTTGAACATATTAACACCGAACAGATCCTGCAGAGTTTTGACTGAAGGGTAATTGGTGTCTCTCTCTCTCTCTCCTGCTCTCAGCACACCAGTGCCGGGTCAGAGGGGTCCGGTCAGGCTCTGGCCTCCCCCGGCTCCTGCCTGGAGGAGTTCCGCTCTGCGCCCTTCATTGAGTGTCACGGCCGCGGAACCTGCAACTACTACGCCAACTCCTACAGCTTCTGGCTGGCCACCATCGAGGACGAGGAGATGTTCAGGTCCGGCCCTCGTCTTTTAGTCCTGCAAGCAAGAAGCTGCTGTTTCTGCTTCTCTAACGCTAGAGGCTCGAGAAATCGATAACGAGCTGAGTTAGTTTGGTTAGTGCAGGTTGGACACGAGTGCAGTGAACGACCACTTTAAGAGTGGATGTGGGACACAGGGTCTTCAAATTCACACATTTGTTACATTTACATTACATGTTCTGTATCTGTGGAAATTTGGAACAAAAGGAAGTCTATTTTTAGTCACTAGGGGGCAGTACAACTCTATAATGGGCTAATGGGACCTACGTGTGAAGCAGCCTTTGGAACTGTGATTTAGTTAAGGTCCTATTTCTTGCAATGTTTCAGCCTTTTGTCCACCTCTTGTACTCTTATATTTGGCATTGTAGGTTCTAATTCGATTCTAATTAGGTATTAAGAGTACCCTAACTTAATACACTTGGAGATTCATTTAACATTGCTTACTGTAAATGTCTCGCTTCATTCCAGGAAACCAGTCCCCACTACGCTGAAGGCCGGGAACCTACGAACCCACATCAGCAGGTGTCAAGTGTGCATGAAGAGGACTTAGCCAATCACGCGCCTTCCTCTGCGCCGGGCTTTTGTGTTCCAATTTTCCAATTGAAAGAAACCCCCCAGCATGGTGCTACTTCAGAGAGAGGAGTACGGACTGACCCGCCGTTCTATCAGACTGAGGAACGTTCCCGGAACCGCGCAGGCGGGTCTCGGCCTGCTCTCTGGGCCGCGCCGACCCAGATCACATCTGTTCCATACTGAACCCACCACTAACATCCACACTATGTTCATTTAACATGTGACACCTGTTTACAATTGCACTGAGCACATCTATACGTAAACAGATGTCCGTTTTCTGAAAACACAAAGAGTTTTGTGAACCAGGTGCTATTGAATACAACTATGATCTTTCTGCTATTGCTCATTTTTTATAGGGTTGTGTACTATTATTTTCTTTGCCCGTGCCACTTAACAGCACCAAATGTAAGTATCTTGTTTATATTTTTTCCACTTGGTTTTTCCATTAGCATCTACTAACTTCAGAGTTTTGTTGTTTGGTTTGTAATATTACACCACAAGTTCTGTTTGTTAGCATCTCAGCTAGGGCCTATAGTTTGAGCTCCGATGTAAATATAGTGATTTGTTTAGTACTTAACACCTTGTCACCATAATCTCTTCAGGTAAATACATTTAATTTTTGTAATACTTGTTATTTATGGGAACTATGAGAAAAGAATCTAAATAGACCAAGAGCGCTGTCCACACAAAAGCTATTCTCACTCTTTTGGCCAAGGCGTTTGTTTAATCCACATGAAGGCACATAATGTTGAACTGTAGAGTTTAGCAGTGATTACTTTTGCAGGTGTTTGTCTGTGTGCAGCTCAGATGCACGTTTCTTTACACGCGTGTCTCTATGCATGGCAGCAGAGAGCAGTGTGGTGCGTGTCTTTAGCGTGTTAGCGTTTACATCCACAAAGAGTTTTAGTGCATTAGCATGCACTGTGTGGACATCTCTACACTACTCTCCGGCTTCCATGTTACATTATTCTGAGAAGATGCCAAAAATAATTCTCAGTAGGGCTGTAAAACACACACACACACACACACACATACACACACACACACACACACACACACACACAGTTCTACTGAACTGAATACCTTTTAAATATACATTGCCATACATTTATACTTAAGCATCACACTCACTGAGTCTGCCTTCTCTCTGACTGTCTTCCAGCTCTAGACCAAAGAACATGCACATGCATTAAATTTTATTTTTTTTTTACACTGAATATACTTGACCTCTCCGACTCTCCTTGTACATAAAGTCCACACAAAAGATTTTTGTTGAGTCTTCAGGTAAACCTCCATCACCAACACTGCTTCATGTATCGTCTGATACTTAAGGATATTTATGCATACTAAGAGTGCCTTGAAATCTCCCGGGAACCTTCCTGTCTGTCTGGAGAGGACGTACTCTAGAACACCCTCACACTGCTTTGCCCTGGTTTATCCTGGTTTAGCCTGGTTTATCCTGGTTTATTCTGGTTTATCCTGTTTTGGCCCGGTTCTTCTGGTTGCAGTCTTTGATGCATTGACACTGTCCTCGCTCAGACGACCAGTTGTGGACGCTTTGTTGCTACCGTCACTAACCTCAACATGGATGTGCACTTGCAGTATTACAGTCACTCATTCAGCGTTGAGGTTTCCAGAAGAAAGTGGAGATGAAATGGGAATTTCACAGCTGAGTCTTTTTTGTTAATGTTGAATTCATTTGGCTTTGTGTCTCCCCTCCTCTGTACTGAAGTCGTACAATAAAACTGTTTGTAAACATCAGCTTTGTATTATTACCTCAAGAACTTTTGGAGTGAAGGGGAGTGGCAGGAACCACACCCAGCTCTGAGCCACACCCAACTCTGAACCCACATCTACCAGCTGGTAGATGTCCCAGACCACCAGACCAGAGAGCAAAGGCCTCTGGGCTCATTTCAATTTTATGATAAAAAAAAAAATCATAACATCATAGTTTTTTCAAGTTGTGGTAAACTTTGTAAACACACTCTATTGTGGTAAAATATATTTTACATTACATTATGTTGTAGGTAATGTAGTCCTACTTCTTTTTGCTGATGGCATTTAGAGGTGCTGGCCTGAGGAGGGCGCTCTAACTCCACCTTATTAAAATCCGGCTCTCGTACCTGCACACATGCACAGGAAGTGACACATGTAATATTACTCTGAGCATATTACTCTACAGCTGTGATAAGGTTATGTATGTTCTAATCAGCTCTGAACACTGAGTCTTCTGGGTGTCCTGTCCTGATTGGTGATGATGTCCTGACTGGTACCGCGGCCTTCCACGCCACCACAGACCCTTGATGTGTGCTTTCTGTGGGACAGGTGATGGAGGGTTACGACAGCACTGAGTCACTGCAGACTGGCTCTTACTCATCAGCTATGCTCTTAACTCTCCCTCACAGGAACCCAAAACCAATCCAAACCGAACCTTTTGTGGCAGTACTGGGCGGTACGCAGATGTCCACATCTCTACTCGCATGTCTCCCTTGTGCGAGTGGATTGAATTTTAGCTGAGAGGTCATGACAGCCAAAGGTGGATTAAGAAAAGAGACTTTGGTTGCCCACAAGTGTTTCTTGTCTTTTCTTTAGTTGGAGTAAAGAGTTAAGTTAGATGTGGTAACAGTTACCACATACACTCTCATAAGAGGACAATCTGTTCCTCTTGCATGTACAAAAAGAGGACAGGTTCTGTGTAAACACTACAGACAGTGGTGCCTCCACAAGAAGATTCTGGAATTTCCAGGCATAGATCTGGGCAGTCCCTGGTGTCAGTGCCTGATTTCAGGTGGTTTACAGGGTCACCGGTTCAGGTGCTGTATACACTTTACAATCACCAAGTTTTTAATTACTGGTAAATTACTTCATTTACTGGCATAAGCTACTGTTGCTGATAATCCATGTTGGGTTTGAATTGCGTGTTTTTGTGTATTTGAGTAATCTTTGTGTGTGTGTGTGTGTGTGTGTTATATGAATGCACTTTGCAACATTTGTGTGTTGTGTGTGGGAGCCACAGGCACTGATCGATCGCACCAGAGAAGAGATGCCCTATGTTTTTGATCCCAGCTCTGTTACTGAGAGGATGTTCCATGCCTCTTCCCTGGGTTTGCCTGAAGGGCAAACGCAGCCTTTCACCCACTACGGCTCAGGCTGCTGGGAAAACTGCGTGTATGAATGAATGAACTTTGACTCAATAGGGCTTCTGGGTAAAAGCTGGAACATCAGTGCCTTTCCTCTGTTCTTTTTCTGTGAATGGATGAACAGATTCTGATCATGTGGAAATCCTTAAGTGTATGTGTGTATATATTACACATATGCACATGTACACAACCATACAAATGCAAAACACAGTCAAATGTGAAAACAGGCATTCTATTCTGCTTAAAATGAAAATTACTTGTGAAATGTTTTCTAAATAAAGGTTGCTATGGATATCTAGGGGCACTCAATACTTGAATTTATGCTTTAAATACATAAATTGATTTGTTTTTAAAAGGTGACAAGTGGAGAACCTTGCAGTGCTGTGGTGTAAAAAGAGTCTGAGGCCACATTAAGTCTGAAGGTTTCCCTCCCACGGAGATCTTGTCTGCAGCACCTTGATTATTTTGCACTTGTGTGACTTTATAGATCAGCATTTTTGGTGTTGGTGTTGCCACTGGACTGAAAGGTGTCCTCGGGTTTGTCTTGCTGTGAGTGGGAGTGTTTAAGGGGTCAGTAGAGCAGTTGAGAGGTGGTGAAACCCTGGCAGCCAGTGCAGGAGTAGAGGTTTCTGGTGGGAGATCTGGGGGAGGGTCAGGGCTATCTGCTGGGTGAGGTGTTTTTGCTGTAATTTGTGGGAAAAGTTAAACCCAAATTTTGGATATTCCCGTCACAGTGCTCCACGATCTCTCAACAGGACTGGGAACGAGGTCTAGAATTCCTAGGAAAGTCCTAGGACTGGGAATTCCAGTCCTAATGGTCCAGAATACTGCACAGCTGAGGTTTTTCTGCCTATCTTCAGAGAAAAAGAGAAATGTTAGACAAGATAAAATGCTAAATATCACATAGCTGTATAGTACCATCGAAGGTCTCACTGCAACAAGAGATCTACAATCGCAGAAACACTTGTGACATGCACCAAAAAGCTGAATTAACACACCTTGTCAACCAATCAGCTGAATGAACGTGGTCACATGACTGAGGCATGCTAGCATGGGTAAACATTTGTGAGTACATGGTTCAAGGTCATTTAGAAAACACTTCCATGCCATCCACTCTAACAGACTATATGCACCTTGTCGCCCTGCCGTGAGGTATTTACAAAAGTGTGCGTGAGTTTGTGCACGTCTGTTTTTTTGCACATGTGTTGGTGCCTGTCTGTTTGTTCCTCCGTTTTTTGCACATCTGTTTATACCTGTCTGTTTGTGTACGTCTGTCACGCAATCAGGTCTTCTTTCTGCTGAGTCTCCTTCACTAGAGTTTTTACCAACATGTGGAATGGCCTGGACTTCTTAGAATATGCTTAAGAATTATCCTTCAGTAGGAACTGTTTTATATACTGCATGACCATTCTGCCCCCCCCCCCCCCGAGTTCTGATCTCCATTAAAAATATTTACTGTGTACTCCTGCCGTAGTGTGTTGTGAGGAGTCGCTCTTTATGCCTCCTCAGAACATGCTGGAACATGCAGCACCCCTAGAGGCAAGGAAGCAATGTTCTTATGGACCCAGTAGTTATTTTCCTTTTTCCTGCTGCTTCTTTTCACAAACATTACAAACCATTTGAGCTGCTGGTTGGAGATCAGAAGGACCGTGACACTCCGACAGTGTCACATCGGCCTCCTCTCTATTCTTTGCTCGTTCGTTCTCACACCTCTATGTGTCTCGTGCCAGGAACATACTGGAAACTGGTCTTGGATCCACTTCTCTTTCATCTCGTTTCCTTCAGGCCTCGTCCCCTCGCGGTGCCAGGCGGCGGCTGAACAAAGGGGACGATTCTAATGCCCAGGATTTGCACGGGCACGGCACTGAACGCCCAGTAATGCCCGCCTTTGCCCCATCCCCCCAACCCATGCTGAGGCACCAGTGCACCAGCAGCTGGTCCTGAGACCATCTTCCCAGGACCATGGTCCGATTTCACCTGCTGACATACATATACTGAAAAACCACGCCCACAAAAACACACAAGGACACACACATATAAATGCAAACAGAGACATGCTAGATGAAAGTGTGTTTATTTTATCAGTGTGTGTGCGTTTGGGACTGCAATCATTAGAGGTACGACTGATTATATATGCAGCC
Source organism: Tenebrosternarchus preto (assembly GCA_025802075.1). Taxonomy (NCBI): domain Eukaryota; kingdom Metazoa; phylum Chordata; class Actinopteri; order Gymnotiformes; family Apteronotidae; genus Tenebrosternarchus; species Tenebrosternarchus preto. The sequence goes on from JAOYMR010000023.1 coordinate 851,894, forward strand.
CATACAATCCCTCACTTATTTAATGGGTATTGTGTAGTGTTGGTTTTATGTTTAGTCCAGTTTCTTTGTCTAGTCTCATAAGAATGTAATTGTATTGTGCTTTGTTGGTGGTAAACCCTAGTCCTGGAGCTCACTGAAGATAATATGCCATCCTCACTGAGTGATGTACTCTGACCATGCGATCTGAACATGTACATGCAGCTGTTACAGATGGGCGAACCAGAGCGTGTGTGTGTGTTTACGTGTGTGTGTGTTTCCTGATTCCTCTGGGATGCACGTCTTCGCACATATGCTCAAGGTTATAGTCCGTCAGCTTGCTGTTCTCTCAGTTAATAGTGTGTTGTTGTTGTTATTTTAATTGCAGTGTTGTCCTTTGCCTAGAATGTCACAATAGCTCAGTAAGTGTGTGTATGTGTGTGCATACGTGTGTGTGTGTGTGTATGAGAGAGAAGAGGAATGGAGAAAGGGACCTGGCTTGACCTGTTGGTTCAACATTAGCATCAGATGAGCTTGTGCCCGGGGTGGCGTCCAGGACTGTCCAGGACTGTCCAGAATGGAGTCCAGGACTGTCCAGGACTGTCCAGAATGGAGTCCAAAACTGTCCAGAATGGAGTCCAGGACTGTCCAGGACTGTCCAGAATGGAGTCCAGGACTGTCCAGGACTGTCCAGAATGGAGTCCAGGACTGTCCAGAATGTCCAGAATAAGGTTCAGAATGACCAGACAACTGAAATGTTTATCCTCTCTGAAGTTTCTGGGTTGCTCACAACAAAGCCGTGTTGTATGACTATAACATCCACAGTCTTCCTTGTAAAAAACTTGAATGGTTGAGTTAGGAACTTTCGAAAAGCAGCTTCTGCCTCTCTTCAGGTCTGAGTGTTGCTAACGCATGTTATTTTGAAGTTTTCTGCAGGCTTTTTTAAAAACCATGTTAAAAACGGGCCTATCAGATCCTACGATCTCTAAAAGGTGTGTTGAGTCTCTGACCTAAGAAAGCATGCAGGTCTTCCAGAGAGTGACTGGGTGGTTGGGAGGAGTAGCGAACAGAGACGGGGGTTACTGACCCCTGTGGAGGAGGGTGAGACTTAGCTCCACATGGGTGGGGCTTCTGCTGTCTGTCCTGTCTACTGCCCTTCAGCAAAAGCCACTGAACCTCCAGAATGTGTTAGGGGCTCTCGGTCTTCTCTGCCTCGAGCTTACTGTGTGTGTTGACCTAGAACTGAGCAGTGAATGTTTAAAAGTGTCCCTACTGATGAACAAAAAAAAAAATGTCTTGTACATCAGCACAGAACATGGAGGACTGTGCCAGTCCAGCTGCAGTGGAGGCCATGTGTTAAAGGAAGGCTCCTCCTGCTGGTGTGTGTGGTGTGTGTGGTGTGTGTGGAAGGCCAGGCTGTGTGGATGATTCTGGTCATGGTGCACCACAGACCTGCTGCTACCCACCTGCCCACACACACACCCCACACACACACACACACACACCCCACACACACACACACCCCACACACACACACCCCTCTTCACCAGACCTGCTGGAACACACACCCTGTGCCAGGGAGCTCCTATCCTGCCAAATCTTTCTGCTGCTGACAAGAACCAGAGATCTGAGCACTGAGGACAACCATACACACACACACACACACACACACACACACACACACACACACACTCAGATACTCAGATACTCAGATACTCACTCATACTCTCTCATTCACATATACAGGCACAAACAGACACACATGCACAGAAACATATACATACACACACTTTTAGACACTCTCTCATACACACACACACACATGCAGGAAGACACACAACACTCTGTTGTTAGGTGGGGCGACTGCTGCTAATCAGACCGTGGGGAGATGTCACTCAAATCAGTTGCCACACCTCTCGCCAAAACCACAGCTGCTTTGTTCTGTGGGCATCATCTCTGCGAGACAGGCAGCTCTCCACTCTCAACGTAATACTAATGCCTCTTCAGTCTTCTGGCCATCCTGTCAAGTAAACAAACTTGTTACAACTAGTCATCCTGCTTCTCGAGTTAAATTCTGCAACATTTCCTGTTGGCCATCGTCCTTGCATGGAAATTGAAGTTGCTCACTACTCTCTGCAGTCTGGTGAACCACTGTTTGTTCTGTATACAAAGCTCTTTTTTGCTTGTGTAACTATGGTGAAGGGTTGCCAGAGAAGGATAATTAACCCCTCGCCTCAGATGGTGTGGTTTTTGAGATGCCCTCAGAACAATTCACACTGTGCTTTTTGTGGTTCTGTTCAGGGAGTTCATCACCGTTACCTACAAGCTCACATCCTGAAGCTGAAATATCTAGTGCATATCTCAGACTCCTACCATTCTTCTACCAAAATCTGCTACTTTTAAATGTACACTCTCTCTGTTGTACACTGAAATGAACATTCTCTCCTTAGTTGTAGATTGCAGTGCGTTTGTCGCTGGTCACTGTGGTTCCAAACACAGTGCCGCGGCGTGTACCCAGGATGCACTGCAGAATTCCGGATGTACGATTCTGGACCATGTCACCCCCAGCAGGGATCCAGCTCTCAAACCAGAGAAGACAGGTTTAGACACTCCACTGTGAGGACCGGCACGGTCACCCAGGATTCAGGGGAGCTTTTCTAGAACCAAAAACCTTTATGGTTTTAGGAGTTCATCAAAGTTCTGTTCAGATATGCTGAGAACGTTTAGAAAGTGCTGCTACTCACAAATCATTTCACCACATTTTTTTTTTTATTATTTGAAAAACAATACCAAAGCAAAAATCGCCCACCCTTTACTAGTATTTAGAAATAACCAAACACTCAGGCCACAATAAGACCTGGGAGCTCTGGGACATGGTAGATAGTAGAATGTTATTTACGACTGAAGCATACAGCTTCATGAAGACATCAATCGTGCCTGTTTTCTTAAATGATCAAAATGTGTCTTGCTTGCTGCTGGGGTTCATCAGTGAAGCCTGTTCTTTAGTGTGTGGTTTCCCCCTTCGCTGAGTGTTTGTGAGATGAGAAGTTTGCTCAACTGCCCACACATTACTGAAGGAGGACTCCTGCTCCACACTCCACACAAAATCCCCAGTGCTGAATAAACCACAGCCACACTGAAGTGTCATCCACAGGGTTCGTTTACATCCAGATGGGCATGAATGGACGGAAGGAGTTAATTTAGCACTTGGGAATTTGCTGTGTGTCAGAACAAATAAATAACATGACAATGTGTGTGTGTGTGTTGAGGAGTGTGTGTGTGTGTGTGTCTCTGCATGTGTAAATGCATGTATGTGTCATCTTATGGCCAGTCTATGCCACTTTAAATCTCCAAACCCCCAAATAGAAACACACAAATAAACACACACACCGAATTACAGGATGACTTAATCTGGATATTTTCCATGCTGTAAATAAGCACCTATTTTTGCACTATTTGTCAATTCTACAAGCAGTAAAAATCTAGTCTAGAAAAACAGGAAATTCAGATGGTCTGAGCTCCGTCAGGCTATAAACAACGTCTGACAAATAAAACTGAATTAAGCGGAATCAAACTCTAAGGTTCAGTTCACAGTGTAACAGGGTTTCCACATCTCTGCCAAAACACATTACAAGGTTATGTCAAGCCCTTACATGTACATCAGACCTCACGTGCTGTTCAGCGTATCCAAGTCACGAAATCTTAGCTGCAGAGACAATTAACACTTCAGGGTTTCATTTTCTTTAAAGGGTTTTCACTCTGAGCCTTGAATGAGAAACATCTGAGACGCTGTGTATTACTAATGTATTGTTTTCATAGTATACATTCAGTACATTCAGTATGTCATTTTGGTGACACCTGCTATAAGCACACCTGGTCCAGTCCAGGTGATGTGCAGAGCTGCCTGCTGTTTACCTGCTGTGGGTTACTGTTCTGTATGCACAATAAACAAGGGAACACAAACAAACTTCCTGTTTGTTATTTCTCCATGGAGAGGAACACAGCACGGTGGAGCTTAACCACGGGGCAGGTGTGGCTTCGTTTCACACACACTCACACACACACAGGTAAACAGCGTTTAGGGTAAGGTGTGTCAGCTGGACCAGGTGTACAGTGTCACATTCTTTAGCAGGACCCAGGAAGAGACCTGACGGAGGTCAGATAATCACTCTACTAAATCAAAACAATAACACACTGTCTCACCTATGAATGGTGGTGAGAATAGACTGTACAGCAAAGGTGATAGGGGGGGCCACTTCTAGTTGTCTTTCACTGTTCTCAGCTCTGTCCCCAACTAGGGACTGAGTCTGAGGGAAAACGCATCCTGTGTCTGATCTACTGTCATGGAGATGGAGAAGGAGAAAACCTCTCTGGTTACCCAGGAGCTGTGGTTTTTGATTCCTGTTTCTTTGATTACCTGGTTGAGGGCAAGAGGGACCCAACCCATGGCAGCAGGAATAAAGACATGAGATCATCACCAACAACATGTCAGTGTGAGAGGGGCTGTGTCCCATGTAGATGTGCCATGAGACTTAATCCTCCCAGACAGGTGGAGAAAGATCACACACACTCACACGATTTTGCACACATATAATGCAGCAGAAAGCAAAAAAAAATCAGTTTTTGCCCATTGATACATAGGTTGTTCCCCAGTATTCATCAGTCAGTGTATAATCACCTGTGACAGTCATTCATGTAAAAATTGATAAAAAATACTCTTTCGGGATCTTTGAACAACCATGTAGAGCTGAAATGAGGACAAACAGGACAGTCACTCTAGTGCTTTCACCTTGGGTAGTGTGGGTGTGTGTGTGTGTGTGAGAGAGAGAAAGAGAGAGAGCGAGAGAGAGAGAGAGAGAGACAGACACAGACAGAGAGAGAGTGAGAGAGACAGAGAGAGAGAGAGACAGACACAGAGAGAAAGAGACAGACAGACAGAGAGAGAGAGAGACAGACAGACAGACAGACACAGAGAGAGAGAGAGAGAGAGAGAGAGAGAGGTGATGTGCAGTGGTGAGACCAGCAGCCTCCATGCAGCACAAGCAAAACAACTTCCATGACAGGGACTGCTGCTCTACTGCCCCAGAGCCATGGGAGTCCTGCCCCAGGGCTACTCTACTGCCCCAGAGCCGTGGGAGTCCTGCCCCAGGGCTACTCTACTGCTCCAGAGCCGTGGGAGTCCTGCCCCACGGCTGCTCTACTGCCCCAGAGCCGTGGGAGTCCTGCCCCAGGGCTTCTCTACCGCCCCAGAGCAGCTGGACTCGTGCCCCAGAGCTACTCTACTGCCCCAGAGCTGTGGGAGTCCTGCCCCAGGGCTACTCTACTGCCCCAGAGCTGCAGAACTCCTGCTCTATGGCTGCTCTACACCAGAGCCATAAGAGCAGCAGATAAGAGCAGAGCAGTGAATGGATCCATTTATAAAAATGAGGAGAGTGAGCCAAACGATTTAGACTCGGCACAGAAGGCCTTCCCTAATCACGCCCTTGGCTTCACCCATCTGTAACATTTGCGCTAATCTGTTTAGTCACATTTGTGCCAATAATGAAGTCAGAGAAGTGCATTAGTACGAGCAGTCGGAGGACGGAGCGATTTATGACCACTTTCACCTTCAGCTGAGTTATCACGATGGGAAGAACGGCTTCGAGCAAAAACAGGTTTGGCTGGTGAAGGAAGATGGAAGAAACTCTTTATGACCAACACAGAAACATTTCACGCTCGTTTAGGCGAGTCACGTGACAGGGGCTCTGAAGCCTCATCAAACAGCTCAGCGATGAAGAAAAAAAAACAACGTCTCGCTACCAGCAGAACAAGGACGTGTGTTTGCAGATAAGAAAGCGACAGAGGTGGAGGTCCTGAGGGCCCTTGCTTTTCCAGTATAATTTCTTAGTGTTTCTGGTGAAAAGGGATGTATTTGCTGTTAACTGCCAAAACACCAAAGGTGGAACCTAATTAAGAGGCTCTTAAGCAGTGTGGGGCAGCATTTGTACTCGCGCATTAGGAAGAATCTACAGGGAACTTTCTGGAAAGTACCTACAATTACCAAGTGGAGTTCCAACTCCAGTGCTGGGTAATCGGTTACAAAGAGACTGGCATTAATACGAGTATTGAGTGACAGGACAGTAATAGAGGTTCATTTCATAATAGCAATACCACAGGAGGCATTTTCCCTGCAAATAAGTTGGTCTCTATGGAAAATATGATGGGTGTTTTGCTAGGATTAGGAGTGAGCTGCGGAAAATGCTATTACTCCTGGATGTTGGCCAATAGAAATAAGCTTTGCACATCAGATGACTGGGGGTAACATTAGGACATGAAAGACCTGAGAAAAGATGGACCTGGCCCAGAATCCTTTGCTGCCGTCCACACCTCAGTCTTTAATCCCAGCCTCCAATCCCAACCCCCAAATTCCAGCTTCCAAATTCCAGCCTCCAATCCCAACCCCCAAATTCCAGCCTCCAATCCCAACCCCCAAATTCCAGCCTCCAATCCCAACCCCCAAATCCCAGCCTCCAATCCCAACCCCCAAATCCCAGCCTCCAATCCCAACCCCCA
>JAOYMR010000023.1:866025-876025 GCA_025802075.1 Tenebrosternarchus preto
ATATCAACCATATTCAAATATCATAGAATATATATCAACCATATTCATATATCATAGAATATATATCAACCATATTCAAATATCATAGAATATATATCAACCATATTCAAATATCATAGAATATATATCAACCATATTCATATATCATAGAATATATATCAACCATATTCGAAATGCCACCGTGGGGCACACAGGTTCCGGTCTGTTGTATTTAAGTCAAAGCAGAAATTAGAAGGAGTTAAATAATCTGCTGCAAGTCTCAGGAAGGAAAACTCTGAGGGTTAAATATTTAATGAAATTCAGTATTACAGTTTTATTGTCTCTTTGCTGTACTTTAGTTTGATGACAGAGAGGAGATCTAATAGGAAACTCAGAGCCACAAAATCACAGCATTCGTTACAACATTATAAAGAAGTGTTTGATGGGCATTTAATGAACTTGTAAATTAATGGATCACGGTGTGTTAATCTCTGGCCAATGCATACGCACGCTTCAATAAAAAAAAAAAAATCTACAAATACCAACATGAGCAGATGAAGCCAAAATTGGCCTTATGGTGTGTGTCTGTGTGTTTTATGGTGTGTGTCTGTGTGTTTGCATTTTACAGCACATTGCATGGCCAAAAGGATCAAGAATCAAGAATCAAGCACGTTATTGTAATTTTATGGAGGCCTGGTTTACATTTTGCAGGGGACTGGTTGAGTAGAAAGAGAGAGAGAGAGAGAGAGAGAGAGGGAGAGAGAGAGAGAGAGAGAGAGAGAGAGGCAGCACAGTGGCTGTTCCATGGGTCACTGTGTTTCTTACAGGAACACAGTGGCAGGATTTTACCCCTCTCCCTAGTTATTCTACTATTTAGATCATCCTGAAGAGTTTTATACTGGATCATCCTAAAGAGTATGATTCATACTGGACCCAACATGCTGATTCATACCTGACCCAACATGCTGATTCATACTGGACCCAATACTGGATGCCGATAACTCCGACTGATTTAATTTGGATTAAGGGTGAGACAAGATTATGACAACATGATTCAGTCCTCAACTATGATGAAACAGGCTGATGATACAAATCTTGTCATTCCATGTGAATCTGATGGCACTGGATGTATAACAGTTCAGGAAGGCCTTCTTATTAAAACAGGTGACTGAAAAACAAACTACACGTAAAAGCAGACCTGAATATAACCTTACTGAAGGACAATGAATCTCAGCTGAACTGTAATTCTCTCGCTGTTGTTCAGTTAAAGGGGTTAACCCAATAAATCACACAATTTTACCATTTGAAAGTGACAGTGTGAAATTCAGATTAATAAAGATTAATAAAGTCTTCGAAGGTTTGCAGTGACCCGAGACAGTGGGTGTTTGGCCAGTGAAGTCCTCCCACAGCCCAACTGAGTTATTCAGGCAGACCTCCAGCAACAATATGGGGGATGTCATGCCCTAATTTGATTCCATTTCCACAACCATACCAGCCAAATCAGTGGTTTGTTGGCTTAACTGACCCAGGAATGGCTTAACTGACCTCACAATTGAATAAGAAGGTGATAGGAGAAGCTTAAGACAGCACACCCCAGCATGCACGAGGTAGCGCAGAGCACCAGCCAGTGTCCCAAAGGACGTTTCAAACGCTTTTCAGTGGAGTTATATCTGGGGAGCCATGAAATGCTTTAGGTTCCGCGCTTTTCTAAGATGTCAAATTGGAAAGCCTGATAACCAAAGGCCGAAGCTGGACAGAAGAAAACTGTACACTTCTTATCCTAAATCTGACGCTGACACGTCGAGTAACAGTTCTACGTAACGGAGTTTCAGCGGTGATCCTGGGCACGTGCTCTGCCTGTTTATCCTGCTTATCATGCTAATGGTCTCTGTGCATGTACATATCAAAACAAGGCTAACCATGCCACACCTACCCAGTGCTCTACACTACGGCGTTTCGACAAGGGAGGACAAACAACACTGGCAAAGCCAAGCTGCACTCAAGGGAAACTGACATTAACGGAGTGTTCGATCTTATAGAAGATCATCACTGCTTGTTATAAAAATGAAAAAAACAAACAAATGTAGAATTATGTTGTTAATGCATACTGTCTAGTGACTTGGCGCTCAGCTACTTATGCCTGAAGGAAACAGAGTGAAAATGACAGAGATCTGGATTTAGGATGAGCTGTTGGAGGCTGTTTTCCATCACAATGGATTCAGTCTTGTTCAAATGCAATAGAATCTCTTTATGTATTTTTTACATCTACCATATTTTTTATATATATAAGCTACTGTCTAGACTTTGAAATATGATAGGCTTACATTACTGATAAATATAGAGGTTTTCACTTTGCAGTAGAATTTTATTGTAATTTGATGTACATTTACCTTAAACCCAAATCTAAGGTAATCTTTAGGCTAGTATTCAGTTTGTCTACTAATCATTCTTAATAAGCATCCAGACTGCTTAAAAATGCTACAGGAGTATTGAACATGCTTGTTTTAGAAAATTTAAACCTCTACAAATGGTCAAATCTTAGTTAATATTACTAACAAACTGTCATTTGCCTCGCAGGCTACTTAAAAAAAAGCACTTAATAATGTGGACACTGCCTGACAGCAGTTTATGTAACCTGGAATAAAATTATTTGTGGGGAAAACGTGTGGAGTAACTTTAAATTTTCTACAGGCCTATATGTCTACAATCATATGCGATTCATTACGTTTCGTTGAATTCGTTTTTATCATTGTGCTTAATAGATAATATTTATAATAATTTTTACATATAATGAATAGTATTCACACATTTCATGCACTTCTTTCATTTTATGGTGCCTACCTTTGTTACAATTAACGGTAATTTTGAAATAACGGTGCACACCGCCGCTCGAGCGAACGGTTTGACCGTGGTTGGATCAAGGCGGCTATACGCTGCGCGCAGTGACATCCCTTTACGGGTCGCGTGCTCTCAGTGGGAACGGCACGAGCCAGACGGAGGCGCATTTTTTAGTTAATCTGAAAACAGCCATACAACCGCGGCCAAAGTCCTCAGTGCGCCGTATTCTTGTACGCACATTCCCAGCCAATGACGCACTCAACTCTCAGCAGACCTGGACTACAGCGTCATCGCCAGTTTCCCCTTCCAAAATTACGGCTGCGTCGTGATGCTGGAGTATTATTTCAGGAAGGGAGTGCTGAGTCTGCATTATGTGGGGGTGATGTTCTTTTTAGTATATTTCCATATGGTGCCGGAACGAGTGGAAGCTGAATCTTGACGCTCGAGAATCGTTAAATGACAAGCATATTATATTTATGAAAAACACTAGACTATAGTCAGAAACGCTAGAGGCAGTCGCGTAGCGCAGCCAAATCCAACCACTTTAAATATGGAGCACCGGTTGCGTTACGTAACGGCGAGGCTTCGCCGCTTCTCTGTTGTTTACATTTTCACAGTTAAATGATTTCTTATGAATCGACTGCGTCAAGACAGCTACGGCAGGCAACAGGGTGGAGCTCGTGTCCAGGAGCGCGTGCTCTCCCAACACAACGCGCGGTGAATGTAAATGTAAAAATACGTCGGAGCAGCGTTTTGAAACGATGCGTCCTGCGGTGGATAGTTGCTTACAAAGTTGCGGCGAAAAATGGTATCACGAACTTTGGCTTTTATCCTATCGAACATGTTTAGTTAATAAAAAAAAAACGTTAGTATTTAGGCTAGTATCAGACTGTGAATAACCAAAACGCATGCGGAATTAGCCTACGAATTCCCTCCATCCTCTGTCACCAAGTATCAATGTAGTTAGGCTACCGAATTACTACGTTACTGAATAACACAGTAACATCAGCAACACGGGAGGTAAACTGTTGCGAAGTAGCCTACGGTTAACTAAATAATAACACACCAGGCTACGCTACGCGTCATAGCTCGACAGGTAAGTGCTTGCTCTCGATGATGAAGTTTTACGTTATAGCCTACGTTATAGCCTCGTAGGCAGGTGTCCACGCATCGCAGCTTAACGGCAAACGAGAGACAGCAAAACGCATAAAAGCGCAAATAAATCACACAGATCTACACCCAACCATCTAAGAACGCGCAAACACTCCCTTGAACGTCACCCGGCTGTTTAAACCTACTGTGCGTTGGAGACACAACACAGAATAGCGTCGTTGACATCTGCAGTAAATCTTTCCTCGTTATGATACATTTGTGAAACGTTATTTTTAAAACTGGAGTTGCTACGAGAGAGTATTCGGCGCTCCTCTCACTATTTCAGGACACCTTCGGTTGAACAAGCAAGGGCGGGGCTGCTCAGAAAAAGGGGGCGGGGTTTTGTTTTTCGGTCTGGCGTGTGCTCTGCTATCATTCAGTCCATTCGACCAATGAGTCGAATAACCCGATCAGATAGGCGGGTTGGCAGGTACGCCTTCCCCTAAGGTTGCGCCGCCTCGTATCAGTGTGTATGTGTGTGTGTGTGAATGTGTATATGTGTGTGTATGTGTGTGCGCGTGTGTGTCTGAGTTTTTTTTTTCCTCCTATTTTTTTTTTTTTTTTGTAACCATAGCTGGATGTGTAGGACGTCACATGTTGTTTTGGCTCTCCACTCCAGTCACTTAGCGATGTGTGTTATTTACTGTTTAACTGTTCTGGACACCGAACGTGAAGATCGGCGCTGGGAAAGAAACAGAATCCGCGGTCTCGAGACTACGTCTTTCCAGCGCGTGTAACGAGGCTTGGCTATACAAGTTAAGCAAACTGAAGAGTTCTCAGGACAGGAGGATGGCGAGTCCGCCGCCAGCGGCTGGACATTTAATTTCAAATCTTAATGTGAATAATAACAACATTAAGAAATGCGGATACTTAAAGAAACAGAAACACGGACATAAGAGGTTTTTCGTGCTTAAGGGACAGAGCGAAGGCTTCCCCGCGCGGCTGGAGTACTACGAGAGCGAGAAGAAATGGAGAAACAAGTCGACTGCTAAAAGGGTTTTACCTTTGGACTCCTGCCTGAACATCAACAAGCGAGCTGACGCCAAACACAAACACCTGATCGCTCTGTACACCAAGGACGAATATTTCGCCGTGGCTGCCGAAAATGAGCAGGAGCAGGAAAACTGGTTTAGAGTCTTAACGGATTTAATGAATGAAGGGAAAGGGTGTGACGGATCGGCGTCTAATTCAGCGTCATCTCTTGTGGGATTTGATGAGGCGAACTATGGCATGATAACGCCGGTAAGCGCTGCGTATAAAGAGGTCTGGCAAGTTAATTTAAAATCTAGAGGACTTGGTCAGAGTAGGAATTTAACTGGGGTTTATAGGCTGTGTTTATCGAGCCGGACGATAAGCTTCGTGAAATTAAATTCGGAGGTCGCCTCGGTGAGTCTGCAGCTGATGAACATTCGCCGCTGCGGCCATTCGGACAGTTTTTTCTTCATAGAGGTGGGCAGGTCCGCCGCCACGGGACCCGGTGAACTGTGGATGCAAGCGGACGACTCGGTGGTGGCGCAAAACATTCACGAGACAATTCTGGAAGCGATGAAAGCAATGAAAGAGCTTTCAGAATTCCGTCCACGCAGTAGAAGCCAGTCCTCAGGTACTAACCCCATCTCCGTGCCCACGAGGCGGCACTTAAACAATCTTCCACCCAGTCAGACGGGGCTGCCGAGGCGGTCGCGAACGGACAGTATGGCAGCAACATCGCCAGTGACTAAATTTACCTCCTGTAGAAATCGCACGGCAAGCGAGGGCGACGGAACCATGGCACGACCGATGTCGGTATCGGGTAGCCCTATCAGTCCCGGCGTGAACCGGACGCATTTGAGCCGGTCCAACACGGTCACAGCCCGCCCTTGCAGAACATTTGAGTCCTCCTCCCTCCAGCACAGTAAGTCTATGTGTCTCACTAGGCATGGGGCTCACTCTCCTCCGTCGGCTACTAGCCCTGTTAGTATGTCCTCCAGTAGCGGTAATGCTCCTAATCTAGACAGTGCTAACCGTCTGGCTAGCTGCACAGCTTCCGTTGCCGGCTCACCTAGCGATGCCGGTTTCATCTCCTGTGATGAGTGTGGCTCAAGTCCTGGGGACACGCGCCACCTGTTAATGGCTAACCGAAGCATTACACCGGAGTCCCTTACTGACACGCCCCCCTCACGCGAGGGCAGTGACTTGTACGGTTACATGATCATGGAGAAGCAGAGCACGGGAAATGTCTTCATCCAGGGTCACGGCAGGCGCTCCGCCCGCATGGCGGAGGAGGGCGTAGGGGATGTGGAGAAAGTCTACAGAAAGAGGACGTGTTCTCTTACCATGCCTCACCAGAAGAGGGGGCCGTCACAAGTGTCTTCTGCTTCCCTGGATGAGTACACACTTATGAGGGCCACTTTCAAAAACGGAGCGCAATCGGGACGTGGTTCCTACATTACTTCACCGAAAGTCACTTACCCTGAGGACTACGGTGACATTGAGATTGGGTCCCTACAGAAAAGCCCTAGTGGCAACCTGGGTGATGACGGCTACATGCCAATGACACCTGGAGTGGCACCACTGGGGGGCAAGGCGGAAATCTACATGCCCATGAATCCCATGTGTGTTTCAGCCCCAAAGCAGATCATTAACCCCAGGATACACCCCCTCACTGTGGCCAGTGCTTACAGGACCACCTCCCCCAGCAGCTGCTCCCTGGATGACAGTGGCTACATGCGGATGCTCTGCAGCTCCAAGTTCTCACTGGAGAGTTCCGACGGTAAACTGAACAACAGTGAGTACCTCAACATGTCTCCCGTGGATCAGTGTGTTTCTGTCACTCCTCCAGACTACTTCCTGACCACTGTAGGGGGCGTGGACCAGCTCCCACCCCTCCGACAGTCCTACACGTGCAGCTCACTGCCACGCTGCTACAAGCCCCAACAGAGCTCCAAGAATGGAGACAGCGATCAGTACGTCCTCATGAGCCTGCAGAGCCAGAGGATCGTGGAGGAGATTGTGAAGACAGATCCCAAAAGCGCTCCCTCTCCCCAGAAACAGGGCCGGGCCGAGAGCCTCCCCCAGAGGGCTCGGAGCAGCCGGCCCACCCGCCTCCCCCTCGACTCCCTGTGCACCCTGCCTAGCATGAACGAACACCCCCTCCCTCCAGAGCCCAAGAGCCCAGGAGAGTACATAAACATCGATTTTGGACGTGTCACCCCGAGATACTCCCCCCCCTCCTCAGACAGCCAGGCCTCGTCCCTCAGCTCCTCCAGCGAGCAGAGGAGGTCCCCTCTCTCTGACTACATGAACATCAACATTAGCTCAGACTCGCCCAAGACCAGCGACGTGGCCTTGTTCAGCCCGCTGGACACCGTGCCTGAGCTGACAGCCTGTCCCGCCCAGCCGGAGAGGGAGGGAGGAGAGGAGCGCTGTGCTGAACACCTCACAGCGCAGGTGCCACCCACGCGGCAGGCTGGCACAGCTAACGAGGACTACACCGAGATGACGTTCGGCGAGTCCACCTCCCCTCCCCAACCTGCCCAGTCTCAGCCCGCTGAGTGTCCCCAGACCACCAGCCCGGCGTCCTGCATGCGGAGGCTGACTCTGGGTGATGTTGTCGGGGTGGCCACCCTCAAGTCCTTCCTGCTGGCGGGTGGCGCCGCGCCCCTGATCGACCCAGACCGGGGCGCCAAGGTGATCCGTGCGGACCCACAGGGGCGCAGGCGGCACAGCTCCGAAACGTTCTCCTCCACCACCACCGTCACGCCCGTTTTTCCGTCGTTCGCCCACGACGCCAGGCACGGCTCAGCCTCTGTGGAGAACGTGTCTGCGCTGACGAGGAACGCCGAGGGCTCGGACGACGAGACCGGGAGCCCCATGTGCAGGGAGACGTCTGCAGGCTTCCAGAACGGACTCGACTGCATCGCCCTAAACCTGATGGATGAGAGGCTGGCCAGCTGTGATGCCCTTGTCAGGTTCAAAGCGGCGAGCCGCTGCAAAGGGGGCATCAGCGCAGTACATGCCAGTCCGTATGCCAGCCTGGGGTTCAAGGATACGGCAACAGCAGTAAAAGGTGAGCTGTGTGCTTCGATTTTCTATGTAGGTTTTCTCTGACATGCTATAAATATCACAGGTTTAGATTTCTAGATATGTCAAGCGGCTGCTTATTGCAGTTAGAAACATGTTATTACAGCTAATAACGTTTGAAAAGAAAGGCTAAGCATACAGTATTTAGCGGGAATTATGCCCATGCACGACAGCAGAGACTAGAAGGAAACACTATAAGGGTCTGCGTTAGGAATTTAATGTATAATAATACGCCGTAGTTAGGAGAGTACGTAGCCTCTATGTACTCAGTTGTATTTTTTTTTAACTGCCTGGGGTATTGATTAGAAAAACATCGCCCACATTAAGTGTATCTTTCTTTAATTTTGCCTGTAGCGTTTACGCTGCTTCGTTATCAATCAAGCTCCCTGTCGTAAACCGCGTGAGTGGGTCGAGGGTTGGAAGCGCGCTCTTGAACTGAACTTCTATTCATAAAAAAGGCGAATAGATCTGTAAGACCGCGAAAATCGCTGTTCTCGTGTTAGTGAATAAAGTCGTTGTTCTCGCGTTACTGAATTAGGGCGAGTAATAAGAGATTATATTGTGAAGTCTCCCGATTTCTCTTTCGTGCAGGTTAGCAGGTAATTTCGCATTTTGGATAGATCCCGTGAGAACATCCTGAGTACATACATTTTAGGTGTTTTTTAATGCCTTAAATAGTTTAGCGCTGTCGTTTTTAAACGGAAGGATCCTTTAATTGTGTTTTATATTTAAGGATGGTTTAGACGACACGGGGCATGTTCTCTGAACACTTCGCGAACAGGTTCATATCCCTGGGAGCTGTTGAAAACGTTGCGCAGTTTTTATTCTTAGGTAACGACTACGTGTCATCGCATCTTTTGGTTTAGCAGGGATGGCAGTGCGGTTTTTGGTGACATAAGAGTTTATACCGATGCGTGTTATCATCTCGTCGCGCGAATGGCGCTTACATAAGCGTCGCATAATGTGCGCGCGGATGTGTGTGGGCACCACCCCTAAGTGCTGTACGCGTAGCTGGTTAAATGACATCTGCTACGGTTACTTTGAAAACGACGTATAAAAGTATAAACTGAGCCTAGTCCCTGTGGCGCGTGCGCGCTTTCCGGGTTGTGCACGCCCCCCCCTCCAACCCCCGCAGAGCAACAAATGAGTCTGTTGTTTATCAGTTGTCAGGTACTGGGTTTCAGGGTAGGAATGCAGTCTGTTCAGAGAGGTCGCTTAGAGATGTGAATGCCTACTTGTTTTATGAACCCGACATTTTTCTTCCTCTATGAATGAGGAACGCACTATTTTGTTTGGTGCATTTTATCTCTTAAAATGTACAAAACAATTCTATGTTTATATGTATGGCATATCCACATTCAGTCAGACGCAAACATTGTATTGTTTACATAGCACACCTGAGGAAATAAGGATTTATGACTTATCAACATAGCTGTGTGTGTGTGTGTGTATCTACATAGATACTACCCGAGGTCACGATAAGTTATTGATACTCTTAATACAACCATGACAAACACTCTAGGGTTGGGATGCAATGAAGAGCACAGAACTCACAGAAAAGAGCTATTGGTGAATGAGCCTTTAAAGAGACAGAACTCTCATCTAAACAATGCACAAACATTGACACACACACACATACAGACACACTCACGCACACACACACAGTAGCCCTCACATGTGATCCATCAAAGGCCCAGACAGAGCTGATCTCCTGTGTGCAATGCGTATGTGTGTGTGTGTGTGTGTGTGTGTGTGTGCTGCTCTTCTCTCAGCCTGTGTGTTTGTGTGGGTGGCTGCTGTTAGTGACATATTTCTGCTAGTGCAGGTGTATCAGTAGTACTAGTGCAGGTGTACCAGTAGTGCAGGTGTATCAGTAGTGCAGGTGTACCAGTAGTGCAGGTGTATCAGTAGTGCAAGTGTATCAGTAGTGCAGGTGTATCAGTAGTGCAGGTGTATCAGTAGTACTAGT
>JAOYMR010000023.1:896825-909167 GCA_025802075.1 Tenebrosternarchus preto
GGGGGAGACAGAGAGAGAGAGAGAGAGAGAGAGAGGGAGACAGAGAGAGAGAGAGAGAGAGAGAGAGGGAGAGAGGGAGAGAGAGAGAGAGGAGAGAGAGGGAGAGAGGGAGAGGGAGAGAGAGAGAGAGAGAGAGAGGCAAAGAGAGAGAGCGAGAGAGATGTCGTTATGGAGGTGGAAAGCTCTCGCTCGGTGTCTCTGCGTCTCTTCATTAAGGGTTAAAGCCCTGGCCTGTTCGCAGCACCTGTGTTGCCACGGTGAGCAGGAGAGCTGTGCGGAGTTGTGGAGTGATGGCTCCAGTCTGTCTAACGAGGAGGGAAAGGGGGGGAGGGGGTTTTCCAGGCCCACGGTGTGCAGCGAGGAACCGTATGGTGGCAGACATGATCTCCCTTCCTGGACTCATTTGGCAGAGCGATGAGAGTGGGAGCACATGGCACCCACTCTCACTCTCATTACCCATGATTACACACACCACTGAGGGGGTCACGAGAGGTCACCACAACCCCAGAGGACTTGATGACAGAGGACTGTGTGTGTGTGTGTGTGTGTGTATTTTACCTGAGTATGATGACTGTCCATATGCCTGTGTAGTGTGGAGGCACTGGGTGCATTGGACTTATGTCCTTCATCTTCCAGTGTCCCTGTTCAGACAAGATGAAATATGGTCATGGCAGATTGAGAAACATCCACCATCCCCACCTCTCCACCTTAAAAAAACATACATCCCCACCTCTCCACCTTAAAAGTATTCCCTGGAATCAGGAAATACGGACTTTGAGATGCTTATGTTAAGACTGACTGATGAACAGAAACCCACAGTGATAAAGTGATATCAGGCCCTGCTCAATTAGCTAGATCAGGTTCAAACTCCTCGTCTTGGCTCCGTGCCAGCCAGGACAGCCTCCTGCAGGAACGCTACCAGCTCGACCGGAGTCAGGAAAGGGCAAGGGAAAGTGAGAGTGAGACAGAGACAGGGAGTGAGGGACTGAGGTGGGCAGATGGGCTCTTAGACGGAGCACTTTATCAGGTCCAGGGCCTTTCACACCAATCACAGGCCAGTCTGATGATAGCTTCTGGGTCAGCATACTCCGCCCCCTCCACCTCCACACTCACTCACCATCCACCTCTCGCCCCATTCTGACACTATTTATTAGGCATTTTCTCTCTCTCTCTCTCTCTCTCTCTCAATCACCCTCGCTCTGTCATTCTCTCACTCATTCATGCCCTCTCTCACTTTCTCTCATTCCTCTCATTCTCTCTCCATCTATCTCCCCCTCCCCCCTCCCTCTCACTTTCTCTCCCTCTCTTCCCAGTATGCACTTCATGTCCTGTCTTTACTCTCAGTCTCTGAATGTCTCTCTCTATCTCGCCTCTGACTCATGGTCACCTGAGCCAAGGACAAGCAGGCAGATCATGTGACAGGGTGAACCCCTCCCCTGCAGGCAAGGCCAGCCACTCTCCAGAAACGACTTTCCTTTGGAATTATTATTTTTCCCTGAAGGCACATGAATAATGTATTTCTCCATCACCACTATGATTATTCATTGTGCCATGCCAAGACTTTAGGAATGAAAGGGGAGGTATACAGTATTTAAACATATTTGACATGAGGGCCTCTTTTCCTCCATGCCATGGCCTGTTCCTGTTCAGGTGATACCGCCCGTAACGGCCCTGGTTACCGTTGGAGATCTGGTTGCCGTTCTCGATGGGGGCGGGGCTGGGCGAGTTGGGGGAGGTGTGGTTATTGGCGTTTTTGTCCTGTTGCTGGGGCGATGAGGAGGCGGGGCTTTGTTCCTCGCGTCCTGGCAGGTTCATGTTGGAGTTTGAGAAACCTGTGGGAAACAAAAGCCAAAACGACCTTTTATCATGACTTTCTGGAACTTTCTGTCTTATTTTGGGACTCATTTGATACATTTAGAAATTTATATACAGTGAAATATGTCCTGTTTGCCCCTCAATGTATATTTATCTCTGTTGTTTCTTATTTGTGGTGTTGTTTTTCTGTTGTGTCTAGTATGCTTATATCATATCGTGTCAGTACTGTCCGTACTGTCAGTGGTCCTGTGTCCTGTCAGTTCAATAGCCTGCTGAGCACTTTCCAGCATGTCGAAGCAATTTATTCACCTGACTAGTGAATAAAGTCATTCTGATTCTCAAGCTGGTTATTAAAAACACTTCAAGCTGGCACACACTCAAGCTGGACCTTCCTATGCCAACAGGTCCTGCCCGAGGTGCGTGAGTGGGGCCCAGCACCTGCCACCCTCAGCCCCGTGGGACCGGGACACCAGCAGCTGCTCCCTGATCAGACTGTGCAGGACGGAGGCACNNNCCCCCCCCCCCCCCCCCCCCCCCCCCCCCCCCCCCCCCCCCCCCCCCCCCCCCCCGAGGTGATCTTGTTAAGTCACACGGCATCCGTGACCGCTCAGATCAAACCAACGCCACCACGGATTTAGCACAGACGCCAGCTGCTTGACACCACCCACCCCCGAGCCACACGTTTCCGTCAGGCTCCGTTTCCATTACGGCATGCCAGTACCCCACCACCTCCAGAACAAGCACCAGCTGCGAGAGGCATGAGCAAAATCTGGAACAGACATACAAGCATTGCCAACATCCAGTACCCTGGGGGAAAGACCAGCTAATCACGCTGCACTTTCAACAGGACATCATGGACCAAGAGATGTTTCAACTGACCTTCCAATGTTGGTGATACAATATGGCATAATGACATAAATTGATTCTTATTCCTGAATTATCTGTATCTCATATATTTAAAGGTCAAACGTATATTTCCTCCCTACCACCATTTTTGTTTAAACTCAATTATCCATTTTCATTATCCTTCTCTCATCCTGTTAAATCCGGGAGGATTTAAAACATGGCGTGAACATGACAACCCCACAGGACTCCCCCTTTCACTCAAAGTGACTGACGGTTCATGTGATTAATAAAGCAGGAGATGAACCTGAGAGGAGCACAGGCTCCTCCCAGATCTCCAGTTCCCTCCTGGACCTGCTGACGGTTGTCAGAGTCAACAGAGAAGTTTACACACGCTGAGATCGATTCGCAGATCTACCACCACCAGCCAGCGAGACCCAGTAGGTTACGTGAGTGAGGGGAGTCCCACACTGTGGACAGAGTTACTGGGGATTGTCCTGTTACACAGTGTTACTGCAATATATGGAAATGTCACGGAATCCTTGATTGGTTGAACCCATGGTTAAAGGCTATGGTTTTGCTATGTGAAAGATTTGACTGATCAAACACTCATTATAACTGTACATAGCAGAGAACTCGTGCTAGTATCCTGTGTTCTTTGAGGGATCACTAGGATGTTGCTGCCTTCTGCAATATAAGTATCGGCAAGGTTAAACCAAACCGATATCATGCAGCCCTTCCAAAGGCAGTGGAATTGTCCAGGGAGTGCCTGACGTGGTCTGAGCTGCTGGCTGGAGGGAGACTTGACTGGCAGGAGCGACTGCACCCAAACACCAGAATAAACCTGCAGCTGGGGGTGTGTTTGATGAGACACGCTTTTCCGACAGCTCAGTGACGGTGACACATGTGTTGAGACGATTAACACACACATTTGCGGACAGTGATTCAAGGAGTCATTTCCTCCTCTCTGGTGTCACATACATTTGTCTTGGGATGTGCGTACACACACACACACACACAGTAGTATCTCTAGGGAATTCCACACACTTGGCTTTGGAATGGCCCACACTCATCAGCAGACTGGGAGGCTTTGATATTTAATATTTCATGGCTACATCTTCTCCTGCTCATGTAATATTAATGCCCCTGGTGCTAATACCCCTGTGCCCCTGCATCTCCAACCATCACACAAGGTTTCTAACCTGCAGATACATATTTGCACAGGAATGTGAACATTGGAACAGCAGAGTTACTCTAGTGGGTACTATTCTAGTGAGCTTCAGGTATGTTTCACATCATGACACACGAGCTGATGCCTCAGTCTTTATAAACACAGAGCCCTCTTACAAACCCTTGTATCCCCTCATACGCAAAGCACTGCACTGTTTTCACATTCAGTTAAGCATGAAATATGAATTAGGGTCTGTACCTGATCCACACATGACCCCATGACCTATATAGGGTACCCATTCTTTGATGAGAACTGTGGCGTGATTCATGATTCATGATTCTTGGCAGTTGGGAGCACTGCCTGTGTTCAGGAGTATGAGCTAACCCATGCTAACGTCATGCTAACCCTACGCTAACCCCACACTAACGTCATGCTAACCCTATGCTAACCCCACACTAACGTCATGCTAACCCTACGCTAACCCCACACTAACGTCATGCTAACCCATGCTAACCTTATGCTAACTTCATGTTCACCTCACACTAACCTCACGCTAACCTCATGCTAACCTCGCGCTAACCTCATGCTAACCTCGCGCTAACCTCATGCTAACATCGCACTAACTTCATGCTAACCTCGCGCTAACCTCATGCTAACCTCGTGCAAGAACACACCTAGAATGTCCTAGAACACACCGTCATCTCTGAGTTTTTTCAGTTCAGGATGAAGGGACTCATCGTCCCACGCTAAGCTGGGCTAAGCACTGGCACACACACTGAACTCTCCCTGAGCATTCAGGCTTGTTTGGGTGCCCAGCTGACCAGACCAGCCGGATTTGATGGTGAGACCTTGGTGGAACTGGCCCACTGCAGATCTTCTACAGCAGAGGCAGGTCAAGCCTAGTCCCCAACTCTGTCCCAGACCCCAAACCCCGCCCAGTGAAAACACTCTCTATTAAGTGTTTTCAGCTGCAAAGATTCCCACTATTGAATACACATTGCGTGCACATGTATGTATGTGTGTATCAAACACCCAGACACACACACACACACACACACGCTCACCGGTGTCTCTGATCTTCCTCCCGGTGGTAGATTTGCGGAGCAGGCTGCGTCCCGAGCTGAAGAGGGTGTTGAGCTCGTCCAGAGGGCTGGTGAGGGTCCTACCGTTGGCCGGGTTGAACAGCAAGGGTGAGGATGAGCAGGACTGGGCCCTGCGAGGCTCTGGCCGGGACGATTTGGCCGGGGAGAACGGCGGCTTGGCACTGCCTGGTGGCGTCTCGGCTATGCCGTAACCCCCTCTGTGGGACGTTTTGGTCGAGTCTGTGCCGGTGACCGACGCGGCGCGGGTCAGGGACAGGAAGTTGGCCTCGGGGGGAAAGGGGAAGTGCGATGGTGGGCGGTACGGTGGAGGCGGACCTGTGGGAGGGGCTTGGGGAGGGGGCGGCGTCAGAGGCGGGGTGGATTTGTCTGGCATCAGGACAGAGAGGCTGGGGGAGGAGTCGGCCCGCTGACGGGCGTACTGGGGCGAGAGCGGGCTGCCGCATTCCTGACTGGCGTAGTTGAGGTTGGTCTCAAACATGGGGAGCTTCTTCACCTCCAGCGGGGTGAGAGGAGACTCGTCGGAGGCAGGGGAGCAGGTGACCGGTGATGGGGGGAAGACCAGTAGAGGGGGCCTGTGGGGCAGCAGGTTGGGAAAAGGAGCAGGAATATCACACGCTGTCTCGTCTTTACTCTGCTGTCTCCCTGTGAGCATGCTCGGTATCTCCATGAGGGCCACGGGCCTCCTGGGCTCCAGCGTCTTAGGCGGAGCCAGAGTGACGGGCTCGCATGCCTCCACCTTGGCCTGGGGGGTGACTCCTCCCTCCTCGGGCGGGTAGTACTTCATCTCCTCGTAAACCGCCTCTCCCAGCTCCGGGCTGCGGGTCCTGTCGGCCAGGCTCAGAGCCCTCCAGGCGCCCACCATCTCGATGTAGACGTCCTCGTCGTCTGGGCCCGGGTGCAGGTTGAGCAGGCACGAGCGCGGGCCGTCCACGGAGGCGGCACGCTGCGCCTGGCCCGGGCAGTGCCCGCCACGCAGGCATGCCAGCTTCATGTCCGTGGGGCGCACGGGTGGAGCGAGGGCGGAGATCTCCTCGTAGGAGCCGCTCAGCTTGGTATTGGGGCTGCGCTTGGGTTTGGGAGGCGGGATCTTCTTCATGGTGCTGTAGTCATCACTGTGGGGGCGGGGCTTAGACAGGGCTACAAGCAAGAGTTTGGGGGGTTTAGGGTGTGGAAAGAGGAATAACAAAAGTCATTTAGAGATTCAGTAAAAACAGTACAGCAAAATCAACTACTGCTGTTAACAGTGCAACAGCAAAGCAAAGATATAAGATACACACTGGCACCCATTTATTTAATCAAATCCCCCAGATCTGTTTTATTTTTAGAACATTAACTAAACTACAACGTTTGGTTTGAGACCAAAATCAGCTGTCACTGTGCTGGTCTCTGTAAGGCAATCACATTATCCATTACAGTCCCAGCAGTTAACGGCCCTTCCGGCCCCCGGTGTGTTTGGAGCGTACGTACGGTCAGTGGGGGAGAGCTGGGGGGGACTTGCGGACGGCGAGGCCTGGCCGTCCACGGGACCGTCCACGGGGGCGATACTCAGGCCCGCGCTCACTGCCTCGTACGACGCGCTCAGACGCGTGTTGGGGTCCCTTTTAGGTTTGGGAGGGGGCTGCTTCCGTGGCGACGACAGACCCCCGCCGCTGCCGTCTTCGCCGACCTGCACCGCCGGCTGCAGGGCCGGTTTTACCGGGGGCCCAATTCCGGAATGTACCAAGCTGTCCATGACCAGGGGGATGGGGACAGAGCTGGAGCGTAAATGTCTGATATGCCTCCCCCCCGTGCGGCCTGCTGTTTGGTTCAGTCTCCCACCCTTTTCCACAGGCCTGAGAGGAGAACAAACAGAGCGAACATCTGTAACGGCACAACAGGATTGATCATTTCTACTAACTGGCCATTATTCATTTTTCTTCATCCTAACCAACACATCATTCATGCCATTCATTCTTTAATTTACTTATTAATGGATTTTACTCTTTCAGACTTTAATGAGATCATTTTTCAGTTCTGACTCTTTGACTTAAATGTTTGTGCGTTCGTTCCTTTCGGCTGAAGCAGGTACATGTCCCACCTCGGGGTGTGCTGCAGACAGGGAAGCTGCTAAACAATGCAAGTTCAGCGTAAACCTCAGTGAAGGCAGGTGGTAAAGTCAACTGGTGGAGGAGAGTCTGCTCCTGACAGCTCAAAGAGAGTTAGAGGTTCTTTTCAGCGAGCAGCTGGAGTGAGCGTATCACTGACGTTAAGGTTTTAATACCAAATAAAACAAAAAAATATAAACCACTCCTTCTAAGTACGCCACCTCACGCCTCTTCTGTGTTGCGGAGAAATGATGAGAGTGCAGCAGAGTTTTCCTTTCCCAGTCCTCAGGAACACCACACTGTTCCAGGATTCTGCTCTGACCAGGTTCCTATCAGGTTGGAGCAAAAACGTGGAAGCGTCTGAAGCCCCGAGGACTGGATTGGGAAACTGGAGATAGAGACTGGAGAGCCCGACAGCCAATCAAAACGAACGGCCCACCAGCTGATCTGCTAGCATCCGGTCAGATCTAAACAGCTTTGACCAGTATGATATGATACGCTCACTCTTGTTTGATACTTCCCCTTAAATCTGACACTGCCATCTGTCAGTCCAGATGATGAGATGTGTGTGTCTGTGTATGTGTGTGTGTGTTTAGGGGGGTGGGGGGTTTGGACTTAATCCCCTAAAGAGATTTTCTCAATCTGGGTGGCAAGAGGGAGGAGGGGTCTGTGCTCCTTCACACTGGCTGTATAACACAAGGTGGTCGCACTCCTGCTGTAACACTTTCTATCATCTGTTCACTGTGTTATTAGTGGTGGAGAAGACAAAAGAAAGAGAGAGAGAGAGAGAAAGAAAGAGAAAGAGAGAGAGAGAGAGCAAGACTGGGGAAAAGGAAGAGAGGGAGAGGAAGAGTCTTTTGGTAACACAGAAAATCTCATGTTTGTGTTTGTATGAGTTCGTACGGGTTCGTACATGTTCGTTTGAGTTCGTACAAGTTTGTACGTGAGGCTGTGGAGCCTCCACAGAGGCTGCGGAGTTCCTGAAGAAAAACGCTGGCATCTGACTGACTCTCTGACTCGCATCTGACTGACTCTTTGAATGGCATCTGACTGACACTTTGACTCACATTTGACTCATCATTGTTCCCGAAGAAAAACGTTTTTACATCTCAATCACTCCTCATGTGCTCCTTTAATTTGAAAGGTTAGTTTGACAATACAGGCTATCATTTGTGCTTCAACTCAAGCATTATAAGTGGTCAGAGGGGTGAGACGGGACACACACACACGGCTCAGACGTGCTCATAACATCAGAAGGCAAGAGTAGGTGCCTTTAGACATTTGGCAAAGAGAATTAAAAATAAATGTTGTAATTCTTGTTTTTTTTATATATAAAGGCTGGTTATGGAATGGAGCGCTTTGGGTTACATAATGTTGCAGAGTCTTTCACGAGTCTGGTTCCAGTGTCTTTATCTGGAGGCAGCAGACAAAACATGGCTACTGTTAAGCACTAGGATATCAGTGTGGCTGCAGTGCTAAGATGCACCAGATGAACTTGTAAGACTGAACATAAAGGCATCCAAACAAATCAAAAACACAGATATCCAACCCAAACTGTTGGAACAGGAGCTAGCTATCCAACTTCCAAATGATCAGATATTTATAGATCTGTATAGATCCATCAGATCAGATATGCATAGGTCCTTACACGGTACATTTGAGCAAAGTGTACCTACAAAGTGTTATAGAACTTTTGCTAGGTTTGAACTTTAACTGTAAGTTAGAGTACTGGTGAGAGATTAGTGACGGTAGACCTCACCTCTTGGGCGAATCCTCTTCTTTTCCTACAGGTTCAGGCCTCTCCCCCAGGGGCGGAGCATTCAGGGACGTGGCACTGAGGGGCGGGGCATGGCCCCGTAGGCGGTCGTTCTCCCGGGCGATGTCAGCCGCGTTCTGGATGACCAGGCTGTCGTAGGTGCGCAGGCCCAGGTCTTCTGCCCCCTGCAGGAAGTGCTGCACATTGCACTGATCCCTCTGCTGGTAACTCAGCCTGCGGCGATTACGCTGTCTCACTAACCAGCCCCGCACCACTGCAGAAACACACACACACACACACACACACACACACAAATGATTGTCAGTGCACACACACAAACACACGCACACACACAAAAGGAAGAGGCACTAGTGGACAGTGTCACTACCTTTCTGGCAGGTGACGATCTTCCTGTGAAGCTGGTGGCAGCGGTCGTTCAGGTGATCAGCCTGCCAGTACCGCAGAAACACTTTACTACTGCCCATCTGAAGTGAGAGAGGGTGAGAGAGGGTGAGAGAGTGATTATGTAAATTCTTTGGTAGTGCAGCATGATTTTTTCATGCCAATAAAGGGGGAGGAGCCTCTCACCTGCCAGCCCTGCAACTTGCACCCTTGGAGAACGTGGCGGCATCTTTGTTCTGGGGTCAGCTTCCTCTGTTCTGGGGTCAGCTTCCTCTGGTCCATCAGCGTGGTGTCCACCAGCTCGCGATATCTGCAGCACGAGTGGGAAGAACAGGCTAACAGGGACCGGAAACGTCCCTGAATCATTCAGGTCGAACCAGAACCAAGCATGGCTCCATACTTCCTATAACATCCTTCTTGCCGTGGTATCATCCCAAACACAGCCTGCCTGGCACAGAGACCAGCAGGGTGATACCATCCCAAACACAGCCTGCCTGGCACAGAGACCAGCAGGGTGATACCATCCCAACAGCCTGATCCTCAAAGGCACATCCTCTGTGAACAAAAAGACCCAGTTTCCATGGCAATCGGCTGGCATTTCTCTCGCCGTCTGCCATGTCGTGCCAACCCACTCACCCTGTCTGGCACTGCTGCCACTCTATTGTGATGATAAAATGCTTAGGCATGTGCACGTACTGTCCATTCAGCTACCCACCCACGAGGATGCCCCCCCCCCCCAAGATAGTCCCCATGTACCCCCGTGAGCCACCCATGCACCCTTCCAAACAGCACGTTGTGAGTACCAAGCCTCTCCTGTTGTGAATGAACACGTGTGTTTCTCTAGCAGATGCCCAGCATGAGCAACCACAGACGCATGGTTCGAGTACACACATAAAATAAGACTGTGGTAGTAAGTGTGAGGACACATGAATCCCCATTAATCCTGAGGAGTATCCCACAGTGAGTCACAAGTATCTCTGAGAGCATCACAACCTTTCTGGCATGCAGAAGTTCTGAGCCCATCCGCAGACAATCTTCTCCATTTCGTCCAGTCAAAACATTTGCCAGGTATCACAAGACAATCTGAACTATGTGATCCTCAGCCTCTCCACAGTCATAGGCACAAGAAGATGTGCCTCTATCAACATGAACTCCAAACCAGAGACACGCAAGAATACCACAGGGTTTTGTCCAGATATGGTGTGACCTCAAGGTTCTTTGTATGTCTGCCTGAATGTGTTTGTCTGTCCTGGCCTTCTACAGTCTGTCTGCCTCTCCGTCTGACTGCCTCAGCTGAAAGATTCATGATGTTTACAACAAAGTAGTGGAAACTTCCAGTGTCATGTGACCAACTGTGTCTCAATTCATTATCTCATTGGAATGTTACCATAATCCCTCTCATCCCTTATACAGAAAGAGTGAGGGAATGAGAGAGAGACAGAGAGAGAGACAGAGAGAGAGACAGAGAGAGAGACAGAGAGACCTAGAGGAAAAACACAAAGTATTATGGAATGAATAAAATGGAGGTATATGAGTGGATGTATTGTAGGAGGAAACACGAGATGGAGAGATGGAGAGAGAACAGGTGAGAAAAAAGGCGAAGTGACAGACGGACTGGAACATGAAGCACCTCTGTGCTGGAGGGGTGGAGCTACATGTTCCTGGAGGAAGGTGGGTGAAGAATCACATTCACATATGCACTGCTGACAGGAGGAACACGGCGGCCCTATCTCTCCTGCGCTCTCGCACTCATCCTCCTAGCTGGAATTATGCCTTCACTCTGCATGTTTTGATCAGAAGTTCAGCCTGCTCTCTCTCCCTCTCTCCCTCCATCCTTCTCCTCCCTCCCTCTCTCTCTCTCTCTCTCTCTCCTCCCTCTCTCTTTCCCTCCCTCTATCTCTTGCTCTCTGTCGTCTCTTTCTGTTGGCTGCCGTCAGGTAAAGCTGACCTGCTGTGGGCACCCACTGCCCTGTTTCCTGCCCACTGGAGAGACGCTGGCGCCATTAATATTGGTGCCAGACCAGTGACGAGCATGCCCTGGCAGAGCTCTCAGTGCCCACGCCCACACACACATACCCACAGAGCCAAGCTGGGCACATCCCTGCTTTCTGCACTGCCCTTACCCACGCCCACAGCGGACCACACCCACAACAGACCACGCCCACGACAGACCACGCCCACAACGGACCACGCCCACATTGGATCCTTGCCTGGTGGATTCACATCATCATCCCTGCCTGAATACACTGGTGTTTCTGTGCTTTGGACCCAAGGGTCCGTGTGTGTCCAGGCTGGACAGTGAGGGGTGTGGAACATGCACCTGCTGAGGAAGGTGTTGAAGGGCAGGCGGAGTGGGTAGCCATAACGGATGGCGCGTACCAACTCCAGCACCTCCATGTACTGCAGCTGGCTGGACACCAGAGAGCTGTCGAACACATCCACCCGGCCGTGGGCATTGGGTCGCACACACCGCACGAAATGGGGCAAGCAGGACTGGAGTTTACTGCACACCTCCGACAGAGAGTTCTGGAGAGAGGGAGAGAGAGGGAGAGAGAGAAGAAAGGAGGAAGAGACAGAGAGGGAGAGATGGAGGAAGAGAGAGTTGTGTTGCTGTGAAATACAGTGTTACAGTGTTACAGTGTTACAGTACAGTGTTACAGTACAGTGTTACAGTGTTACAGTACAGTGTTACAGTACAGTGTTACAGTACAGTGTTACAGTACAGTGTTACAGTACAGTGTTACAGTGTTGTTCTGCTTGTGTAAAATTTATTTACTTCCATTTTGTAGCAGCTTGTCCTTGATCCCTGTGATGGGTCCGTAAACACACACACACACACACACACACACACACACTCACACGCATGTGCCTCCCTCCATTTAGACCAAGCTTAGCTGTCCCAACATGCCCTGGTAACACTGATCCAGTTCTACACACACTTCTCCCTCAGCCATCTTCCTCTCCACACACGTGTTACTGAGGAGGAGGAGTGAGCTGCAGTGAGGTCAGAGGAGGGCGTGGCTGGAGGGGTGTGTGCCGCGGGGGGGGGGGGGGGGGGGGGGGGGGGGCGGGGGGGGGGGGGGGGGGGGGCGGGGGGGGGGGGGGGGGGCGGGGGGGGGGGGGGGGGGGGGGGCGGGGGGGGGGGGGGGGGGGGGGGGGGGGGGGGGG
>JAOYMR010000023.1:920128-943470 GCA_025802075.1 Tenebrosternarchus preto
AAGAAGCAAAATCACCTCCTTTTTTTGGGGTGTGTGTGAGTGTATGTGTGTGTGTGTATATGTGTGTGTGTGTGTGTGTGTGTGTGTGTGTGTGTGTGTGTGTGTGTGTGTGTGTGTGTGAGTGTGTATATATGTGTGTGTGTGTGTGTGTGTATAGTCCTTATGTCGTGGTAAGGTTGCTTCTCCGTCCTGATCACCCTACACACCTACTCTTGTAGCTCTCCTGTTAATGCAGGGTGTAGCAGCACAAAGGTCAAAGGTCAGAATCCCTGGGAGGACACATGCTGTCTGCCCATAAGTGTGTGCAGGTTGCTCTGACAAATGCTCCAAATGTAAAACACAGCCCTGCAGGATCCCAAGAGATAATGAGCACTGGTAATATAATTTAGTCAAACATTATAATTAAAGCTGTTCCCTCAACTAACTGTCCTTATATTCTGACAACAATCAATAAGGGCTCTGTAAACAGAAAGAAATACAGTCCAGCTGTATTAACCAATCAGGAAACACTTAGACTTGACTGGAAAATGCAGCTCATGGAAAGGTAGGCATGTCTTTAGAGGGAGGGGTTTTAGAGGGAGGGGCTTTAGAGGGAGGGGTTTTAGAGGGAGGGGCTTTAGAGGGCAGGGTATTAGAGGGAGGGGTTTTAGAGGTGTGTCTGGGAGACGTGGGGCTGTAGAGAGGAAGTGCACTTCTTTGATGGCAGACATTAGAGACACTGATGACAGAGGCTTTGTCCTTCCCTACAGCTAGTCTCCTTGTGAAGTGCTGGGCGTAGCACGGCTTCACCATGTGAGATGGAGAAGAGTGCATAAAAACTGAAGCTCCTGCACAAGACCGACTGACAGTCAGTGGATGATCTCACCTGAGGTTTAGCTGGCCAGAGAGTGCAAAGTGCCCAATAGGACACCAGCCACAGGGGCATTCAGCCAGAGCTAAAGGCCGAACTCAACCCAAACGGCCATATAGGGAAAAGATTACATTTTATATGCAGTCATGTACACCTCATTACCCACGCTGGGTGGGAGGAGTGCAGGATCTCAGTGATCTTATCCACATTTCTCACCATTTCTGTCCCAACTGGTGACAGTAACAACAGCGTTTGCTCCAAAACGCCGCCGTGACGAATGAGGAAAGCTTATCAGCTGATCACCTGAACTGGAACCAGCAAACCCGCCGAGCCCTCCAGGAAATGGACGCCCAGGTTAGGCAGCGCCACCACGACAACACAGGACAATCAAAACAAATGGAGACTCAGCAGAGGAAATGAAGATGCGTGCTGTGTGTGCTGCACAGAGAAAGAAAGAAATGGCTAAACAACACCGTCTGATATGGGCAGCTGTCAGGGGCTATTCAGCGCTAACTAGCTTTTCCGTAGATTGTAACCTTCAGTAGGTTTGGTGCTCACAATGGTGGTGATGTTATAGGGGGGTGTAGAATTTGCTGTTGGAGAAAAAAAACATTTTTTTTTATATAGATACCGGTGTAATAATTCTCCATTTCACAACGTGCCGTCAAAGCTGATTCCATCTGTCTGTCCTCAAAGCCGATGTCAGGAACACGCTTTGACCATGAGAAATGTTCATGTGAGCCACACGGCAGAGGAGAAGGACCTGCACACGAGCATGGAGGGACGTGGGTCGTCTCTGTAGTAATTAAATTATAACGGACCTGGTTTTACATCTCCTCCCTCACTAGGGTGCGACGTTACGACCCCCATGGGGGTAGTTACACTAAAGTGGCCATTACCTCAAACAGATGTGCTTTTGACAGGTAGCCTGGTTTGACCTCCAGACAGCTGGATGCAGCAGACATGCCTGGCTCACAGTCAGCCTGCGAGATTACTCAGTCTGCTTAGGAAGCGCACGAAGGCAGTACACACCCAGTGACAATATGCACGTCTGAGTGGGTAAGGCTTATGCAAATGAAGCGGCCTCATTCATATTCATGAGATGTGGTTGCAGTCATCTGAATCAGCAGTACGGAGCATCGTGGAATGTTCTGAGCGTTTGTGTACGGATCACATTAGATCACTGACAAACGCCTACAGCAGGTCGTAGTAAACTATACTCCAGAGTCCATGAGTACATGCCACTGTGTGACAACAGCCATAATTTACAGCATCATCATTGTAGAGGGATGCCCATGCAGTGGAAGCCTGCATGAATAAATTATAGAGCCCCCCCCCCCCAAAAAAAAAAAAACCCATCCCAACCCAATTTAAATCCACTGTCTGATTCATGGCTGGCTTGATTAAAGCCGGAAAAGAAAATACTGCAAAACTGAACCGCTCACAGTGAGCACAAAAACCTCCACCCAATCTACCTCCATCAGCACTTTCCCCATCAGAGCTCAGACGGAGGTCCTGAGTCCTGCTACACTGTTAATCAACGAGGCCCATCTGAAGATATTAGCAGGCAGGTACTGTCGGTTTAATTAATTTCTCAGGGACTCGAGAAGCCGAATTTCCCTAACGAGCGTGATCTCCGAGCTACTCAGACATGCAAGCCCCCACCTCCCACACCCTCACCTCTCCCCCATCCTCTTGCTGAGCTAAACGTGTCTGGGCGGGTTATGGAAGCTAGTCCACCTCCCTTAGGAGTAACCTCTAATGCCTGCTAGGTAAACAATTATACAGTGTAAGTATAGTTATCCGTCCTAATCTACAAAGTTGTTACTGGAAGACATGAGCCATACATGTGATCCATACTTGTGATGCTGCTGTCGGATGGTATTCGATCGTAGGACTTGTCTTGAGAGCAGAAATAATGATTTAGGCACACATGAATTCACTTGAGTGCAAAAGTAGTAAATGAACCGAACCTTGGCAGTCGAACGAGGAAAGTGTTTCTGCTGACTGTGCTGCAGTGAGAGAGCTCACCATACTCTCAAACATGCTCCACACGCTCACCATACTCTCAAACATGCTCCACACGCTCACCATACTCTCAAACATGCTCCACACGCTCGCCATACTCTCAAACATGCTACACACGCTAGCCATACTCTCAAACATGGTCCACATGCTCACCATACTCTCAAACATGCTCCACACACTCACCATACACTCAAACATTCTCCACACGCTCACCATACTCTCAAACATGCTCCACACACTCTCCAAACATGGTATTCATACCCAGCATACTCTCATATATGCTCACCATACTCTCAAACATCCTTCTTGCACTCTCCACACTCTCAAATACTCCCTGTACACTCTCCACAGTCTCCATACTTTATTTACATACTTTATTTGCAGCATCAGCAACTCCTGGTCCTCTTATATTTAAAAATACTCCTTCAACACATTGTTCAATTCTCCATATATCCTCACTGAACTGTATATTAACTACCCCTTTGCCTCACCGAACATAAATAACTGTACGCACTATCATAAACAATGCCAGCTGAAGATGCAGTAAAGTCACGTTGACCCAGGTTTGGTGAGGTATTGTGAGGTCACGCGGGGGGTGTGGCTCATCAGGAGCATGCATACCTCCCTCTGAACTGATGTTCATTTGTTGGATTTCAATGCACTGGTTGTCGAGCGTAGGAGTGGGTGAAAAACGGCAGCCTGTCACTGGAAAATGGCAAACCAGCTGTCGAAACCATATGCGGTGTTTCCATGGAAACCGGGCACAGGGAAAAGGGAGAGAGAAGGGGAAAGGGCAGAACAGAGTAAGATAAGCTGAGAACTGAAGCTGAGGATGGAGAGGGAACACCAGAAGCTGAGGATCAATTAAAAACGAAAGGCGAAAGGAAAAAAGGTGTGGCTTAGAGACAGGGAACATGAGAGAGGAGGACAGAGAGAGACCGGCTCACATATTACACAGGCTTAGCTGAGCAGAACTGGCCTGAATTGAATCTGATATCTCCTGAGGGGAGTGGAGAAGAGAGGGGGGGGGGTCTGGATGGCAGCAGGGGGGAGGAGGGAGGGAGGGAGGGATTTTGGACAGACACAGACTTTTACTGCCTTCTCTCCACTCTGCAGCCTCTCGCATCAGAGGGGAGGCCAGGAGCTGTTCAAGCCAAACGCATTCTTTTCTCCCATACTGCACTAGAAATGACCTCCGGAGCACCTCCCTGCCCACTCCTTAATGAGCGCAGTGGCTCAAAGCAGTGTTGGCGTGCTTTAGGTGAGTGGAGTGGCTCAAGCTGGTAAGGACCTCGTGTCAGGTTTCACTGAAGTGATCTAAAGATGTCCCCAAATACAGAGGAGTTGTTTCTGCGCTGCCTGGAGCTGTTCTGCTCGAAACTTGTCTATCACTGAACCAGAAAAAAGCACTTGAACGTCTGTTTCATAAGGCACTACATAAGAGTCGCTGTGTAGTGTGGGACGGTGCAGGTATGATCCACTACGGCTGGCTTTAGAAAGGAAACAGGGGAGGGGTTTGTTAGATAACGTACGATGTGCACGGAGAATGGAAGGGAAATGTTCAGTGCAAGAGCTCCTAAACCATCTACAAACAGAGCGAGAGAGAAAGAGAGAGACACACAGTCAGGAAGACACAAGAACAGAGAGACAGAAATGACAGGTGTACTGTATGAACAAAATCACTTGCTTTCTCTCTCTCTCTCTCTCTCTTTCTCTCTCTCTCTCTCTCTCTCCCTCTCTCTCTCTCTTTCTCTCTCTCTCTCTCCCTCTCTCTTTCTCTCTGTCTCTCTCTTTCCCTCTCTCTCTCTCTCTCTCTCTCTCTCTCTCCTCTCATCATCTTCTGACCCTCCTTCTTTAACCTGCACGCCATCATCTCCAACACGGAAGTTTGCTCTGCGGGACAAATCAATCCACCCTTGCAGAACAGAAAGCCACGTTTTTTTCACACGCTCCTAACCTCGCAGAATCCCGCTCCCAGTCTCACTCAAGCATGGACGCTTTCAAAATGGCTACTAGAGACAATGGATTTGTTTATTTTTTTTCCTCCTTGGCCTGGATAGTTCAAAACAATAAGTAGGACTAAAGGGGTTCAGCCAAGCCGAGCCAGAGTGGAGGCCAGGAGGACAGATCCTGCTGACTCAGGTCTCCTTCCCTCCTGATAGCAGCCGGAGCTCCTCCTCCTGTATTAGAGCTCAGACAGGCTAAAGAAGACACTCAGCACCTCCTGCACTAGAGATCCTCTCTCAGACATGCTGTCAGAGACCTTCAGAGGAAACGGTACAACAGATGCTCAATACCATCATATAGATGACTCCCAAACTGAATGCTAACGTGTGTGTGTGTGTGTGTGTGTGTGTGTACCTAGATAGAATCGTGGCTATTCGACTAATTTTCAAGAACATTTTTTTTATGTAGTATTTTTGTTAATCTAATATATCTATGACTTATGAAACTAATCTGAGATATGAAAGAAAAGAGAAATTGTATTTTGAATTTTGCAGTGGTGGCACACTTGTACTGAGCTGTTCATTCTGCAGACCTGGCAAAGTAAGACATCGTAATTAAAACTGTATTGCAGCATTAAAAATGGGAAATAAAATGAATTTTTTCATGTCTGACTAAAGAAATGGTGGCAGGAAATTCAAAGGTGGTCAAAAGTGTTTATAATTTTAAAATGCCATTTCCACTCAACTGTTTCATGCTGATTTCAGGCCTTCTGACTAGGTAATTACATGGAATTATAGCGTGCAGAATTATATCACAGAGGGTGTTGGTAAATTTCCGCATTGGTCATTAGTTCACGTGCGAACATCCGGGGGACTGCACTGAAGCTAATCATTATTATGACACCTCATTGCGTGACGTTCCTAAAAGACCCACAAACGGAAACATGGAGCGTGAATGTGGCTGACAGGGGGAAGTGGAGCGCCTTCAAAGACAAGGCCACGGCACGCACTCGTGCGCTAGAGGAACCGTTTTACGGACACGCCTGATGTTCACAAACCTCTCGGTTTCTCTGTCTAGTACAGAACGTGCCGTGAAATCTTCTTAGATTAGTGCTAAAGCGATCAGCCACCTTGGGGAAGTCATTTAGAGCTATTAAACGACACAGAGAACAAAGTAACGCTAAAGACAAATTTGCCCAGATTTCTGGATGGTATACGGCAAGGCTGAATTTTTGGATTTTTAACGTTTGTAGATTTTGTACTGTTGACGTGGATCCTAATGTCTCCTGAGCTACTGGAATCTTATGAGCGCTACACAATCCGTTGATTCAACATTAGGACATAGGAAAGCGTAAGAAACGGCGGTTTTGTTTAGCGCAAGTGCGGCAGTCGCGCTCGCTCAATAACGCCCGCGAGCGAGGAACGTCGCGCGTCGGATGTCCGCGAGAAATGGACAAATGAAAGGGGCCATTCGCACGAGGCTTCCTGAGCGACCACGAAGGGGACCCAGTAAAAACAGGGCGGATAAAATCAAAATAGCTTACAAATTACAACCGAGCTCAGGAAGATCGAAAAATAAAATGTTTTTGGTTTTAGATAAAAGTCTAAAAACTAAACCACGAAAAAACTGAAAAACATGTGAATGCGTTCAACTCAAGTGTCCCGGTTCAACAGTCCAGACTGGAAATAACTGAATGAGAACCATGGCAATGTAAGAACACGATCTGCAACACGAGCAACGACTGAAACGAACCCCCGCGAGCCTTCAGTGAAGTCTTTGATGCTATTCGTATCGGAGAATGTTATCAAATTCATCATGGCAGAGAGCATAACATTCAATACCAACCTAATAACAGCCAGATACCTGCGGCGATCACGACAGGGAACACATCAGCATTCGAGAACAGGACGTTAAACAGAGCAGCTGGGATTGATTTGGCCACGCGGCCCTGGCAGAGCGACACCCGCTCCTGACGCTCTGTCACGCGGACCAGATGAAGTTAAGAAAACGAGACCGTGTAACCGAAATAGGATACAGCACTAGCAAGAACTGCTGCACACACACACACACACACACACACACAGAGAGAAATATCATATCCACAGAAATGTCATACAGGGTTCAATGTGCAATGAATATTGAGGTCTACCGAACTATGTATTATCCAGAGAGACTATGGCCCTTAAAGAAAAATAACAGGCAAGCACTGGCAACAATCTGGTCATGTGACTGGTGACTGGAATAAAAGATAAGGTCTCTGCTTTCTGATGAGTGAAAATCCTGATTAAACCGTCAGCAGACACACTGCGCTTCTCCAGATGGAGGCATTATCAGCTAATCTCCGCCTGCAGGAGGAGGGAGCAGCAGTGACAGGGTTTAATCTGCACACATGCACGCTCGCACACATGCACGCTCGCACATGCACGCTCGCACACACATATGCATGCTCATACACATGCACATGCACACACACACATACACGCTCACACATGCAAGCTCACGCGCACGCACACACCCACACGCACTTGCACAAACGCATTCACACACAAACAGATATATATGCACAGAGAGAAAGCGACAGAGCACACGGAGGAAATAATGAACACACTGTGTTTGTCCTTCTCCATCTCCACCTGGTCTCAGCTCGAGCACGGGTGATGTCACTACAGCAGGTTCTGAACCCAGGCTGTGCCCCAGTGGAATGGCTCTATCACCAGAGGGCTTCAGAGCTTGCTGCCGATACAATGTCTGATATCTGAACTCTGATACGATATGCCAGGGAAATGCAGGATACAATGTCTGATATCAGACATAAATTGCAATGCAGGAGATGAATGATATAATGCTTATCTGCGGAAACTTCAGGACCGTCGAAACGTATCGAAACTTTTATTTATCAAGCTCACTGTCCCGTGATCCAGCTGTGTAAAACATTCCATTAGAGTTCTCACTTTTTCATTGCTTGTGCTGTGACACTGAGATCGAAACCAAAGCAAACAATCAAAATCAATGCCATCAAGAATCTTTCGTTCATCTGTGAAAAAGGGAGACAAAAAAACGTTTTCACATC
Organism: Tenebrosternarchus preto; assembly: GCA_025802075.1. Taxonomy (NCBI): domain Eukaryota; kingdom Metazoa; phylum Chordata; class Actinopteri; order Gymnotiformes; family Apteronotidae; genus Tenebrosternarchus; species Tenebrosternarchus preto. Next base: position 928,024 of record JAOYMR010000023.1, read on the forward strand.
ATGACCTGCATGTGGCATATCCATGAAGTGCCAAATATGGATGTAAATCGCAGGACTCCATGAAGATTTATTTATTTTTCACATTTCGTACTTTCACTCTGCTGCAATCGTAACAACAGACACTGCTAAGTGTCCATCATGCTACAGTCAGTAACATCCCCAAACACCACCATCACCACCATCACCACCATCACCACCATCACCCCCAAACACCACCATCACCCCCAAACACCACCATCACCACCATCACCCCAAACACCACCATCACCACCATCACCCCAAACACCACCATCACCACCAAACACCACCATCACCCCAAACACCACCATCACCACCATCACCCCCAAACACCACCATTACCCCAAACACCACCACACACCACCATTACCCCCAAACACCACCAAACACCACCATCACCTCCACACACCACCATCACCCCCAAACACCACAATCACCACCAAACACCACCATCACCTCCAAACACCACCATCACCCCAAACACCACCATCGCCCCCAAACATCACCATAACCCCAAACACCACCATTGCCCCCAAACACCACCATCACCACCACACACCACCATCACCCCAAACACCACCATCGCCCCCAAACACCACCATCACCCCCAAACCCTCCATCATTACCAAACCCTCCATCACCCCCAAACACCACCATCCCCAACAAACACCACCATCACCCCCAAACCCTCCATCACACCCAAACACCACCATCACCCTCAAACACCACCATCACCACCAAACACCACCATCACCACCAACCCCAATAAACACCACCATCACCCCCAAACCCTCCATCACCCCCAAACACCACAGCTATGACCAAGAGGAACACAGCACAAAACAGAACCACACCCTGACGCCAGCATGTATTCTGCTACCATGTTCTCCATAAAAACACCATGCTGGGTGGGAAAGATGTTCACTGACTGCATGATCCAAGAGGGAGGCGGCTACCCATGCATGTACAATTAACCCTCCAATAATATTCTAGTAAAGTGCGTGGCATTAGTGATAACACAATGGTTTTAGTCTAGAACAAAACCTAACTATGACTGACTGACAGGGTGACAGGACCAACAGACAAACACACACACACTAATCCCTGTCATGTGTTCTGTGTTTGTCTTTTCACCATGTTCATTCCTGATAAGCATGTGGAAATGTGAGATATCAGATGGGCTTTTCATCCAGGACCCATGACTTGGGCAGCTCCTGGACCACACACCAACCAGCACCTACACACATCCTCCTGGACCACACACCAACCAGCACCTACACACATCCTCTTGGACCACACATCAACCAGCACCTACACACATCCTCCTGGACCACACACCAACCAACACCTACATGTATCACCTACACACATCCTCCTGGACCACACACCAACCAGCACCTACACACATCCTCCTGGACCACACACCAACCAACACCTACACACATCCTCCTGGACCACACACCAACCAACACCTACACAAATCCTCCTGGACCACACACCAACCAGCACCTACATGTATCACCTACACACATCCTCCTGGACCACACACCAACCAGCACCTACACACATCCTCCTGGACCGCACACCAACCAGCACCTACACACATCCTCCTGGACCACACATCAACCAGCACCTACACACATCCTCCTGGACCACACACCAACCAGCACCTATACACATCCTCCTGGACCACACACCAACCAGCACCTACACACATCCTCCTGGACCACACACCCTCCAGCGTTTCTTCAGTGAGAGCCAACATAACACAAATGGCTGCATGATCATGTAGACCAAAAACAGACTGAAGACAGGTGTTTACAGAAGAGGGTGTGTTAGCATGTGCAGACTGTGGCCTTCTGACGTCTACTGAAGCTTATTTTTCCAAATAGGCTCCACCTTGAAATCAGCAGGTTTGGCGCTAATTTCGCATCAGTAGGTTTTCTGAACCTATTAACCAGGTGACACTGAAGCCCTGAAGGTGGAAGGTTGGCACAGGGTCAGGAGCTATGAATCGGCCGGTTAAGAGGTGTCAGTACAGGGCAGTGAGCAGAACTGAGTGGCTCCGGCGGTTAGGAACAAAGCATTGAACGTCGCCAGGTTGGTAATTAATGTTTAGTAGGTGGTCTGAAGTCGTCATTCATCCCAAGCCAAAGGTGCCATGTTTCCATCAGGCGTTGCCACGGGAACGCCAGCTGGTGCCGCAGACCAGCTGAACCCGTTTGGCAGCCGGTGGGTGGGATTTACACTCCGACCAGCAAAGGCTTCTGGGACATGTGACACAGATTCAGCCTGACAGCTGGGCAAACTATTAGTGGTGGCGGAGACGAGGGGAAGGCGGAGAGCAGGGAGACTTCCGAAGTTTTGTTTCGGAATTAACTCGGATGTAGAGTGCTTTAATATTCACCCAATAGCATATAGAAATAATGTTCAGTAATGTTACCTTACAATGGTTCATTAAACTCATAAATGAAAACAGCCAACCAGTAGGAACAATGAGAAATTACTAGAAAAAAAAACAGTTGTATATATGTATGTCTGGAGAGCAGAAGCTATTGTCTGTGTTCTACTCTGAATAGAAAAGGAAATAATCCAGAGAAATCAATGTTTGAGAAATCAGGCACACTACTCACACTACTGACACTACTGACACTACTCACACTACTGACACTACTCACACTAACACTACTCACAAGAGCCGAATGTGATGAGTAATATACAACAGTCATAATGTCATGATTGATAAAATAATGAGAAATATTAGAAAAACTGCAAGAGCCACTGTAAACATATAACCACACCGATTATTACGGTGTTATTTACTGAATCAGTCTGATACTCTGTGTTTACTCTGTATATACTGTGCACACTCATATTCCATTCTGTTACTCTCCTAACCATACTCTTCTGTGTCTAGTGTAATTATGTTTAGTGTGTTGTGTTATTAGTGTGTCTTGTTGACTAGTGACTAGTGTGAAACAGGACACGGATCTGTATGTGTCTCACGCAACAAAACTATTTCCCTCTAGGATTAATAAAGCTGTCTGTCTGTCTCTGTCTGTCTGATTATAAGTGCCCGGTTACATATTTCTGTCCATAAATGTTTTGCACACGTCTATTAAAGGTCTTCATCCATTAGGAGGATCCCTGAAGCCTTCCTGTCGTATTACTCAGCAGTGAGTTGCATTTATCCGGGGTGAGTAGGATCTGATCCTCAGGCATGTGGCCTGTCGCTCCTGCAGCTGTCGTTAGCGTTCCAAGCTGGCCACGCCTCACATCCGAGTCATCCCAGCCACACAGAGGAAATGACGGGAAGGACGCCAACTCTCACACCTCAAGCCTGGCGATCTAACGGGCACCTTCCACTCTCCAGAGAGGAGGGAAAAGCTCCTCTCACCTCCGTCTCACCTCCGTCATTCCAGAGAGGAGGGAAAAGCTCCTCTCACCTCCGTCTCACCTCCGTCATTCCGGAGAGGAGGGAAACGCTCCTCTCACCTCCGTCTCACCTCCGTCATTCCGGAGAGGAGGGAAATGCTCCTCTCACCTCCGTCATTCCAGAGAGGAGAGAAAAGTTCCTCTCCTCTGCACTGCAGTCACTGACAGAAACTGCTGACTTACGTTAATTTCTCCTGTTAAATGAATTTCTCTTGCATCACCACTTGTAATGGGAATTTGGCCACTCTGTGATCGCCATTGTTGCCTGCCCAAGACCTGTAGTCTGGACACTCTTGATTAGATTTCTTCTGCCTGTCCCAAGAGTGGAGCTCCCCACTCAGAATATTAGCTTTTTGACTGGCCTGTAATCAGTGTGAAGAATGAAGTCAAACCCAGTGGATAATGGCACAGTCCACACCTCCACCTTACTGAAAATTAATTTGGCCTTTTTCACCAGCTGAGCTGTCCTCACTCAGCACACACACATACACACACACACACACACACACACACACACACACATACATACACATCTTAATTCCCTGCTAATCTAGAGGTATGCCATATAAATGCTGTCTGAGTTTGGTAGAATACTGGTTGGGTTTTTTTTTTTATCTTCAAAAAGGAGGCTAATAATGAGGAATACACACACACACATCATTCACACGTCATACACACACAGCACCATCCAGCGCTGGAGAGCTCACCCTCTCCGTCGTCATGGCGAACGATGGCATCCTGCAGGACGTGGGAGGGCGGGAAGCGGACGGCAGGCTTCTTGCGGCGGGCCGGGCGGAGCTTGGCGCTTGGCGCCTGACGCTCCCACTCGTAGTACGATCGCAGCTGCTCACAGCGCATACGCCGCACCAGCCTCTGTCTCTGGCCTGACGTCAGGGAGTCCAACAGGCACTGGTCGATCTCCATGCTGGGCCTGAAGACGTTACATAGCTGGAAGCAACCTGAGAGAGATGGAGAGAGAGAGGGAGAGAGAGAGAGAGAGAGAGAGAGAGAGAGAGAGTTGAATTAGGCATCAGAATATCTATAGGCCCAGAGTTCTTCAACAGTTCTTCAACTGTTCTTCAACAAGTCAGTAAAACAGGTCAGGATCAACCACACGGAACTAAACTGCCATAAAGCAAGACCTCAGTTCCTTACTGATGGCTGTTCTACCAGTTTGATAACACACACATCACAGCCTCCTCATGTAAGGCATCACTCGTGATCTTGGCCTGCTATCGTGTCTTTTTCAGATAACAAATTCCATTTTCCCAGCAATGAACATCTCAGCAGTTTTGTGGTCAGAGATTCATTTGCACACAGTTTGAGTCTCATTCGAATCACATCTGACACGGAGCTTTTATCAGGATGTGTGTTTAACCTTGAAATACAGCCTCTCCTGCTAACCCCTTCACACACACACACACACACACACACACACGTACATGCAAAAACACACGCACATGCACACACACATGCACACAGACACACTCTCGCATGCGCACACATACACACACACACACACTCTCACACAGTACCAGGGAGACATTAATATCATGACTTGGCATATTCCTCTGTTCTGCCACACACTGCAACACCACACACACTGCAGCACCACACACACCACACACACTGCAACACCACAGCACTGACAACGATGATGGCTAATTACAAACAGGAAAAGGAAGGAAGAATGAAATTAACGAAACATTTAAGGTGCATCACAGGGAGCTGTGCTTGTAGATAAGAAAGGCTGGGCTGCAGCCTTGGTGATGCACTCACTGATAACACAATATTTCATGAGTCACTGTTGGGTAACGTTTGACATCGCCACTGTTACAATGTAACCGTTACCATTATTTACGTTGTTATGCAGAGTAACAATGTGAAACTGGTATTTCATGCATGGAAAAACAGTATCAGTGTGAACATAATACTGAGTGAGAATACAGTACCACTTTTCATAGTATTCCACTGAACACACTGTTACAGGTACACTGTAACATCCGTGGTGTGTTGTAGAGTGTTACCTGTGTACTTGGTAAATGATGAGTGCCCTAGTTGGACACCCTGCACTACTGAATCTCTTGCTTGACTGACTCAATGAGTGATTCAGGATTCAAAATGCAGAATGAACGAGTCAGTGATTCAGGATTAAAAATGCAGAATGAACGAGTGATTCTGCCATTCACTTAATTCCAAACTTTCAAAGGTTACCAATAACTACGGACCCCTGTGGAAGTCAAGGCACCAAGACTTACCAGTCTGAGCTGCCACACACACTAACTGTGCTGTAACTGAAGCTGAGTTAACACAGTGGCTGCTTCTCCAGTGTTCAGCCAGTATAAACCCTGTGCTGCACACACGTGTTGGGTTTAAACTTCACACACGTGTTGGGTTTAAAGATGTGCTGAGTTCATTATAATTGCAGGCATGTCTGTGCACGAATAAACCTCCATTTCCACTTAAAAGGCAAATTTTATCTTGATAAATAATTGAAGATTAAAAACGTTTGAGATGAACTAGCTGCTCCTTCCATCAGTCAGAGGGCAGCTCAGTCATTCTGTCATCTCTCTGCACACACACATACACACACACTCTCACACACTCACACACACACACACATACCATTGCTCAGTCATTCTCTCAGCTCTCTGCACACGTACACACACACCCACACCCACACACACGTACGTACACACACACATACACGTACGTACACCCACACACATACACACACATGTACACACACACCATTGCTCAGTCATTCTCTCAGCTCTCTGCACACGTACACACACACACACACATGTACGTACACACACACACACGTACGTACGTACATCCACACACATACACACACATGTACACACACACCATTGCTCAGTCATTCTCTCAGCTCTCTGCTGACAGATACACCCCCTCCACTCCCACACATTATGCATTATAAAGACATCCACCGACCTGGAGAGACAGGGATCTCTGCACTGTCCATCACACACACACACATGTGCACACGTACACACACACACAAATACAGACATGCACACACACAAACACACATATGCATGCACACTTGTACATAGACATATACATACACACACACGCACACACACACACACAGAGTCCATGTAAAATAACTGTCCTGGAGTGTAAGGCAGAGAGAGCGTGGCGTTTGTTAGGCCTTGGTGGGTCGTCATGACGCCTGTCTTCCCTACTCCATCACCTTCCCTGAGGCCAAACATAAGATGCTCTGTATGTGAACGCCGTGCTCACACTGTGCTGCCTGGCTTCTGAGCGTGTGCTCAAGTGTGGACTTGTAATTACTTCGATAATTCAGGTCACTGGAAACCCTTTGGCCAGGGAGATACAGAACAGAAACGACACAGATAATTCTGAAAAGTTAGGAAAGCACTTTGGAGATAAACTTAGACTCAGCTCTTTCTTCTCTCCTCAGACACACACACACACACACACACACACATGGCCTCACACGTGTTGTCTTTGATTCTCTTTTTCCTCCAGATTTAGTTTCCTTACTGGCAGCCTGAGTCTTAAACCACTGGCGACTCTGTTCACTTTGATGTCTCTACCGACCCTCATGTCATCTGTTCGTTTTCTCTCATTCTCTCTCTCTCTCTTTTCCTCTCTCTCCCCTGCCACCCTCTCTCTCTCTCTCTCTCTCTCTCTCTCTGCACCTTTGAAAGGTGTGTGCCTGTGTGTGTGGGTGTGCAGAGAGAATGGTTTATGGTTCACTTCATTATTCAGGAGCATTTCCATAACCACCCCCCCCCCCCCCAAAAAAAAAAAAGAAGGCCATCCTGATTCTTTGACCTGAATCTCTGATGAGCCTGTAAAGACCCCTAACCACCCTGCTCCATCCATCTTTAAGAGACTTGGTGATCTAATGCACTGTGGAGGACACTTTATTACTGTGACTCAATGGAGACCTTTAAGTAATCCAGTTCAGCTTCTCCACAGCCATAAAGCTTCCTTACAGTACTGTCTGGGTGCACTGGCTGACTGCTGCTGTGTCTGGGTGCAGGACACAAACTTGAAGGTCTACTGGTCTTCAGAACCATGCAGCAATCATGCCAATAAAGATGCAAAACTCCATCGATCCCACAATAGTGCCTTGATGCTAGAGAGGTGACTCCAGTGCTTCCAACGTGGCTGGAAACCATCCAAACCAGCTTGGGTATTCTGTCCCAGTGCCCTTGATTGGCTTTGGAGTCAGAGCAGTGGACTGTGTCCCTGCGAGCAGCCCTGCCCATACCAAGCAGGCTGCAGCAGGTCGACGACAAGAGCACGGAGGCCGTTCCGATCCCAGATCCTGACCCATCCGCGCTGGCTGCAAGCTAACCGCTACGCACCTGCCAGGAGCTCCACCGGCTCCCTCCTCCGTCCCCAGTCGACCCCATGACCAGACCAGGAGTTTTGCATGAGTTTTCCACCCAGCAGACGCTCCCTCTAATTCAAAGCAAAAGGCATTTAAGGTTCTCTTTGAGGGCTGGTTGGAGATTATTTGGCTTATTAACAGTAGCATTTCAAACAGCATGAAAATCAAAACTCAGAGGAGTAAGATACAGCCTGAGGCTCTACGCGCAGACACATACACACCCAGGAACTGATAAGAAACTGCCTGAGAGGCCGTCCACCAAGGAAAACACGGCAGGGACCAGGCAGCAGATGGGTGTGCGTGATCAGGGTCGCATATGAAGTCCGTTGCAGTTGAGAGAAGCCCCTCCCACGTGCAGCCTGAGGGGCCGTTTTACGAGCCCGTTCCACAGAGACAGTGTGGCCACCGCTGAACCCCCCAAAACCTGCAAATGAAACATTTTTTCTGCCTACAGAAAAAAATCCCTAAGGCAAAGAGCCGAAGAAGACGAACTCGTGAACAAACAAGAACAACAGGCAAAAAAGGGTGAATTACTGGAAAGATGAAGGGATGGCAAGGGGAATGAGTCATTCCCATGTGAAACGAGGTCGTGTAAATAAATGTCATGTTGGTAATGTTCCCTCATTTATGGTAATAACCAACGCACTGTCAGTCTCGTCTGGCTTATTTTCAGAAGGGGTGCACTGATCCGATTTTAGGATCAGACATCGGTCCCAATATTAACAAAATCGGCTGAATCGGAATACGTTATGATTCTGAAATAAATTCTGATGCCTTAAGTGTCATGGTGAGGTATACAGTTTAATAAATCAACAATGCTATACACAAAGTCTGTGTATCGGGACCGGAATTCGGACTGAAAAAGTCACAATGGTTCATCCCAAATTTTCAGGTGTAGTTTAAGTGCTTTAGTATTGTTTTGATGCAGCTTTGTCGAAGCGTCCATCTCCTGTTCCATAGTCAGCGCAGCCCAGCACAGTCCAGCACAGTCCAGCACAGTCCAGCGCAGTCCAGCACAGCCCAGCGCAGCCCAGCGCAGTCCAGCGCAGTCCAGCGCAGCCTAGCGCAGCCCAGCGCAGCCCAGCACAGTCCAGCGCAGCCCAGCGCAGCCCAGCGCAGTCCAGCGCAGTCCAGCGCAGTCCAGCACAGTCCAACACAGTCCAGCAGAATTGTCTGCCCAAACACGTCTACTATTCAGATGTGTCTGAGCAGGGAGATCACGTTTGGACCACAGACCTCCAGGAGTACCGCTGGTACCCATGACCCAGACCATCTCTGAGCCCCAAAGCACTGCAGTCCTTTCCAGTGGTGAAATATATGTGCAGATACAAAGTTTGGAGCCTAGAAAACCCCAGACAAGAGCAGCTCTGTACATGAAGGCACGGGCTTGTTTCAGACGAATCCATCTGCTTTGCAGTCCTTCAACAACACAGCACATCTTCCCATCTCCTCCCAGCTGAGATCATTTGATGTCTCTAAATTCAGGTCAAAGCTCATTGACTGTGCTAATCCAAGGTGGTTCAGAATGAAATCAGAGAGTGTCAAATGCGAGAGGACAAGTTTAATGGTGGCCATTCAAGGTTACTTCACCATACGGTATTACATAAAGCATCTTAGGACAGGCCTAAGTGTGCCTGGTTAGGACAGGCCTAAGTGTGCCTGGTTAGGACAGGTCTAAATGTGCCTGGTTAGGACAGGTCTAAGTGTGCCTGGCTAGGACAGGCCTAAGTCTGCCTGGTTAGGACAGGCCTAAGTCTGCCTGGTTAGGACAGGTCTAAGTGTGCCTGGTTAGGACAGGCCTAAGTCTGCCTGGTTAGGTCAGGCCTAAGTCTGCCTGGTTAGGGGAGATTTACTGCAGACAGCAGCACAGATTCCCTGCGTGTTTTGTTTCATCCGTGCTGTCCTGATTTGGACGGTTTTGAAATGCTTCAGCACTGCAATAAATTAAGCTTCACCCAATTACCCTCCACCCAGCGTCCCCCTCTCTTTCTCTATCTCTCTGCCCAGGATGTGGGTGGAGGAAGAAGAGAAGCGAGAACTTCATTCCACCAGGAGCAGATAATACGTACACGCTCTGGGCTTCCTGCCCAAAATGTGGTGTGTCTGTCAGCTTCTCTAAGCATTTCCTCTGGAGACCTGAACATCACAGCAGCACCTCCTCCTGCAGGTCACCACAGGCATGGGGGAGAGACATTCCCATAGTTGCCAAGCTTTCAGAGCGATGCAGTTACTCCTCTCTAACCCCCTACCGGATCGAGTAAACGCACGCACACGCATGAGTGCACACACGCGTACAAACACACACACACACAAACACACACTTCACATGGCCAGAGCAAATGAAACAAAGTCAGTGTTAGAGGGTTGCAGTGGCTACAGAGCGGAGGGCATGTCTGGACTTAACGGTGATGCTGTTGTGACCTGAGCGAGTGAAAAGGAGTGAAGGCTGGTCAGAGTGAGCGACAACCGACGAAGTTCTCAGGCTCAAAGCAAACATCTCGTTAGAGACGGCTGGAATCCTTTCTTCTTCAGAAAACACCTTCTGACTTACAGCAGTGGAAACAAATATCAACATGCTTTAGATATGAGAGGTTTGAGAAACACACACGCACATAGACACACACACACACACACACACACACGCATACATACAACGACACACATACATACAAACACACACAAACACACATACACACACAGGGAGTTAGAGTGCAGCCTGTTGTTAGCAAAAGAGAATAGGCCGTTGGTTTGATCTCTCTCTGCATCTCTAAGCAACATTTATGTAGAACAGTAGGACAGCAGTACAGTAGAGAGAGAACAGAGAGAGTCTCACTGTGTACCACACTACACACTGTATACCACACTGTACACTGTGTACCACACTACACACTGTGTACCACACTGTACACTGGGCACCAGGTAGGGCTCAACTGTCCTGCGCAGGACCAATGCTGCTCGGGTGAAAGCAAACCCAGCGTCCCTGCTGGAGCCCCAGCATGCCCCTCCACCTCTGCACCGTCCTCGTCAGCACCGTCACACCATCAGACCCCACACTCCCGACACCACGCGTTCGGACTGACCCTTCTAAAAGACACACAACAGGCCACCTCGCCGCTGCCAAGCTGGTTTTTTGTGTGTTTTGGGTCTTAGTTTTTGTCACCCTGACAGGATAAACCAGAGCACCAGCACTGGGTGGAGGCCATGTGGGTGGAGCAGTGTGCATGAGCAGAGCAGCACAGAGGGCTGGCAGGGAGTCAAGAGACGACACCACGGCAACGGTTCTACCGCGAAGCCAAGATAACCAGCACTCACCGTCTGCCGCCTAGCACCACCCAAACACCACCCACACACCACCCTAACACTCTTCTCCTCTTCTTCCTCTGAACAGCCTTTCTTACGCCCATTCACTAGCTCATCCCAACTTCCCCTCACCCTTTTCACTTGGCCGTTCAACTGAGGGTTTTCTTCACGATCTCAGCGGAGCTTCAGATGGGGTTTGTTTATGGCCAACGCTACGAGAGACCATAACGGGTTTATCGAGCAGGTGCAGAGTCTGTATCTTCTAAAGCGTTTATCAGGAGCAAGGAGCTGCGTGTGACAACGCAGTCTCACGCACACACGCTCGTAGGATGCAAACAGGACAACACAAACGGGTGTGTGACCAAACGTGTGCAGGACAACACAAACGTGTGCGTGACAACTCAGACGCAGGACAATGTGGGTCCAAGAGATTCAAAAATGTGTGTAAATGGAAATGCAAAGAAAGAGAGAGAGAGAAAGAGAGAGAGGGAGAGAGAGAGAGAGAGAGAGAAAGAGACAGAGAGACAGAGAGAGAGAGAGATAAAGAGAGAGAGAGAGAAAGAGACAGAGAGAGAGAGAGAGATAAAGAGGGAGAGAGAGAGAGAGAGAGAGAGAGAGAGGGAGAGAGAGAGAGAGAGAGAGAGAGAGAGATCTCAACAGCAATTTCTTCCTCATCTCTAGTTACATGTAGATTTACAATGAATGAGAATATTCTCTCTGTATGTCTTTATCTATCATTCATGCAGACAGACAGACAAACAGACAGACAGACAAAGAGATACGTAAGATACACTGGTGTTCAGGCATTTGCTCACCATGTTCTGGCCTCTTTCTGTAGGGGGTGTTACTGAAACACTCAGGGCTGGACACTTCAGACGCCTTTAACAGCACTACACGTCAAACCCCAAGGGAAACACACACACACACACACACACCACTCACTGCTGCGCTGGATTAAACACAGCCCGTTCCCAAGCACAACTACACACCCACACAGTATGTGCCAGATCTACATGTAACTCTCACTGCTTACAGTCACATAAATCTACAGCAGGCAGGTCCATCACTCTCTGTGCCACATAGAACCTCTCTCTCTCTCACACACACACACACACACAAACACACACACACACACACACACACATGCCCCAAAACTGTATTTTGCTGGCTTTGCACCTAACTGTGTGACCTTGCCTGTTCTCCTTCAGGATGCCTCCAGCACTGGACACAAAGGAGTTCCACGGTGTGTGTGTGTGTGTGTGTGTGTGTGTGTGTGTGTGTTTGAGAGAAACACAAACAGAGAAAGTGAGAACAGCTGACCAGGAGGACAGAGGAAGATACGGATCATTATAGAATACAACACAAAGTGAAATAGGCAGGAGATGTGTGTGTGTGTGTGTGTGTGTGTGTGTGTGTGTGTGTGTGTGTGTGTGTGTGTGTGTGTGTGTGTGTGTGTGTGTGAAACACTGTGAAGTCACCCTCATGAAGCTGAATGGGGATTATCTGAGTGAGGATGAGGAGAGAAGGTGTGGTGTGGTGCCCAGATGAGTTTAACATCTGTCTTTCATTCTCAGCTCTACATACAACTGCCTGATTAACCCTTCTATCATTCTCTCTCACTCTCCTTTTTTCACCCTGCCTCCCTCCCTCTCTCCTTCTTTCCCTTCCTCTCTGTCTCACTCTCCCCCTCCCTCTCTCTCCCTCCTCTCTCTCCCTCCCTCTCTCTCTCTCCCTCTCTCTCTCTCTCCCTCTTCTCTCTCTCTCTTTCCCTCCTCTCTCTCTCTCTGAGCATCTTTTCTTTCTCTCATATACCTCACCATTTTCTGCTGCTTTTCTTGTGTTCTTTTCTTTCTTTCGCGCGCACACACACACACACACACACACACACACATACAAACACACACACACACACACACACACACACACACACACACACCTGTGTAGGTATCCCCGCCAAAGCTGTCAGACTGCTGCACAGTGCCCATCTCTGAAATTACCCAGACTCCCGCGGGAGCTCCCTTCACACCTGCCGCAGTCACCGGTCAACTTTTACACGCCTGTCACATCCTGCTGCAACTTCACACACACACTCACGCACGCACATACATACACACGCACAGGCACATACACACACACTCACACCTAAACTCGCACTCTTGCTAATAAAACAACTCCCCTAGCCGCTAGTGAGGATACACACTGCAGACGCTGGACAGCGTCGTCGTACGTCCACAACAGGAGAAGTCTGAGTGAAATACTGACAGTATTAGGAGAAGTCTGAGTGAAATACTGACAGTATTAGGAGAAGTCTCCTTTAAACTCTCCGGTATGCATGACGATAGCTACACACCCAATCCACAGCGCACGCACACACACACACACGCGCACATACTCTCCCTGCTCCTCCATCTCTCCGCTGCGCAAACCCAAGCAATGACAGCGATGACATCATTGATAGATTGATTAAATGAAAGCGTCTTTCTAAGTCATTACTCACAGCATTTGATGAAGTGATAGTGTGACATTTTCTCTGTCAGACCGACGTAGCTACAGGTTCCCGCTTTCCCACTCGGCGCCGTAGTAACTGGCAATATGCATAATTTAGAGCCCGGCTTGCGATGACTGGTTTACCTCCGCGTGCATTATTAAAATGCGCTCACGTTGCAGAGACAATAGTCGTGGTAGTAGCGGTGTAGCGGTACTAATTCCGCGGAGACGCGGCGGAGCAGCCCTGAGATGCCGGTAGCAGCGCGCTCGCCCGCCTCTCTCTCGGCTTTAGGCTGCGGAACAGTCGCCGCTCAAGCGCTCTACGACCATGACTGCCGCACGTGCTATTGTAACGCGGTGACTGACACGGCCCAAGTCCCGCCCACCGCGGCGCACACCCCTCTCTCTTTCTATCATAGCACGAAGACACATTCGCCTGCTCTCTCTCTCTCTCTCTCCCTCTCTCTCTCACTCACTCTCTCACACACACACACTTTTCTCCAAAAAAAGGCACATGAGAATCAAGGGCGGAGAGAGAGAGAGAGAGAGAGAGAGAGAGAGAGAGAGAGAGAGAGAGATGGATTAAAGGCAAGGAGAGGGAGTAAGAAGGGAGGGGTTATAAATATGCAGGTCTGAGAAGGAGAGGGATTGAAAGACAGCAGGAGAGAGAGAGAGAGAGAGCGAGAAAGAAAGAAAGGTTTTGAGAGAGAGGAAGAGAACCACTGCAGTGCGGCTCTCTGAGCCCTCAGTTTTAACTCCATGGCAAATTCTTTCAACTGGCCACAGCCTAGGCCAATAAACAGATCCCTGCTCTCCACACAGATCCCTACTCTCCTCACAGATCCCTGCTCTCCACACAGATCCTTACTCTCCTCACAGATCCCTGCTCTCCACACAGATCCCTGCTCTCCACATAGATCCCTACTCTCCTCACAGATCCCTGTTCTCCACACAGATCCCTACTCTCCTCACAGATCCCTGGTCTCCACACAGATCCCTGTTCTCCACACCGATCCCTGCTCTCAACACAGATCTCTGCTTTCCTCAAAAATCCCTGCTTTCTTCAAAGATCCCTGCTCTCCACACAGATCCCTGCTTTCCTCAAAGATCTCTGCTCTCCACACAGACTTCCACACAGATCCCTGCTCTCCACACAGATCCTTGCTCTCCTCACAGATCCCTGCTCTTCATACAGATCCCTGCTCTCAACACACATCCCTGCTCTCCTCACAGATCCCTGCTCTCCACACAGATCCCTGTTCTCCTCACAGATCTTCACACAGATCCCTGCACCTCTGCTCTCCTCTGACTGTGGCTTGGTGGCTGTGTGTGGGTGCAGGATGGGACCTTTGAGTTTATCCGTGTGACAGAGTTTAGGTTGTGAAGTAATACATGCAAAGTTGAATTTTTCAAGGTGCAGCAGCTTTTTATAGCTTTATATATATACTGTATATATGTGTGTGTGTGTGTGTGTGTGTGTGCGTGTGTGTGTGTGTGTGTGTGTGTGTGTGTGTGTGTGTGTGTGTGTGACCAGGGTGAGAGAGTACACCAGGGTGAGAGCGTATACCAGGGTGTGAGAGTACACCAGGGTGAGAGCGTATACCAGGGTGTGAGAGTACACCAGGGTGAGGGTACACTAGAGTGAGGGTACACCAGGGTGAGGGTACACTAGAGTGAGGGTACACCAGGGTGAGGGTACACTAGAGTGAGGGTACACTAGGGTGAGGGTACACTAGAGTGAGAGTACACCAGGGTGAGGGTACACTAGAGTGAGGGTACACCAGGGTGAGGGTACACTAGAGTGAGGGTACACC
>JAOYMR010000023.1:943570-955223 GCA_025802075.1 Tenebrosternarchus preto
TCCACACAACATGCTCCTCAGCAAAGGTGAGTCTAGCTTTTTGATTCTTTCTGCTAATGAGAGGTTTGATCACTGCAAAATGGGCTTTCAGTCCAAATGCTCTTAAACATCGAGACACTGTATGATGAGAAAGATCTTTACCCTGTTCAGTTCAGAACTGGTGAGCGATTCCAGCTGCAGTGTTGAACCAATTCTCCGCATTATTCTGTCCTCTCTTGCATTTGTCTTTCGTGGGTGACCGGGACTTGAATGAGTTTGTGATGTTGAAAGATGCAATATTCTAGAAATCACAGACTTGGAACGACCAATTCTCTTGCTGTGGCTGATAGGGTCACCCCTGTGACCCCTGTGACCTTCATCTAGACAACCTGCTGCCGGAGGGTTTCAGTCACTTTGGAACGGCTCTCCGTTTTTGCAAAGTCAGTGAAAACTGAACAGTTAGGCTGCCAGTTAAATAGCGTTTGTCAGATAAAAGGTGCCAGATTAACACCAATAACTTGCAGGTATCTGAAAGTGTTCTCTAATTTTGATCAGTGTTCTTTTTAAATTATATCATTTAAGTTTTTTATGCTGTGCTTTAGAATATATACAATTTTAGATATATAAATACTGCTATTTCACTCTTGTGATAATTTCACACACACACACACACACACACACACACATATATATATATATATATATATATATATATGTAGCAGATCCCAAATATCTTTCTGCTTCAAATTTTAAATGCATTTGTGCTTCTGACATCTCAACAACTATTTCATTTTACTGCAACAGAAGCGCCCTCTGGTGGTGGGCTTTAAAAGGTTGGAATTAGGCTGCTGCAAAGATATATTGATCATTGTTGGAACAAAGGTTTTCTAGCTGTTTAAAATGATCACCTTATTTATTAGCTTGTTTATATGTGCACATCAAATGTACTATATTAGAAGCTGAGCCAGGATAACTGAAAATAGCTGAAGCTGAAGTGCATAGAATTGTGGTATTGAATGAATTCTACATTCATTTGTACGTACGCTGCTGTATTGATTAAAAATTATGAAATAGATGCATTAAGATGATCCAGAACCTTCCGCTCCTGCACAGGGAACTAAAAAAGGTTGAAAATGTGCATGTAATGGAGCACAAAAAATTTTCACAAAATCGGCTCGATCGGTGGCTTAATTATGTGCAAGTGCTGCCCTCTGCTGGCAAAACCTGCACAATACAGCTTAACAAAAAGAAACATGTTCACTGCAATCTAATCACTGACTCTCTCATAGTTCTCATGAAGAACTATGAGAGACAGTATAAGTAGGTCATGTCTGATAAAACACTTCCCAGGCCTGGCAGAAGTGGCTCGAAACAAATTCTGGTCCGGAACGTCACACATCCAGTCTTTCCTCAGTGTCTGCTTACACAGCACAGCCCCTCTCATCTTCCCGTCCATATGGAGTGGAGCCAGCATCGGAGAGGCAGGCCCTCTATCCCTAACCAAACGGCTTATCCACCTCCCGCTAAACCCTGCCAAATCCAGCACTTCCCTCTCAGAGGAAATTGCGTGGAGAGAGCAGGATCAGTCCCGTTCCGATCCGTGCGTCTGCCTGGATGCTTGTGGTGTTCTTGCATATCGGGAGCAGGAAAGCAGAGGTGCCTCTGCCCAGGGCCCGAGCTGCTCTGAGACCCAGAGGGCCCGAGCTGCTCTGAGACCCCGAGAGCCTGAGCTATTCTGAGACCCCGAGCCGCTCTGAGACCCTGCTTGCTCTGACACCTCAGGCCAGTCTGACAGCCCCCAGGAAAGTGGAGTCCCCATCCAGAGAGATGTTTGCTGTGGAGCGAGGAATAAGCAGCTCCACCCGGTCCCCAGCCTCCAGCTTCGCTACACCTGCAGGACACACACCAGTACAACATTTGCTAGGGACACATACAATTACACCATGAACGACTGCATCTCTTGGTGTGCTGTACCTGGTAGAACAACAAGTTGAACGGAATTGAATTAATCTATTCCTTCTACAAAAAAGAAAAAACATTTATCATATATAATATGAATTCAGTGAAAGTCTTCAGTCCTGCGTCTTGGTGCATGTGGGGCTTTCTCACCTCCTGTGAAGCAGGTGTTGTAGGGAACCTTGGCGTTCATGTTCTGGACGCAGCGGAACAACACCACGTTCTGGCTCTCGTCGCCCACCACGTTCTTCTTGGTGCGGAACACTATGTGACCCATGGCGTACATGGGATCTTTGTAAAACACCTGGAGAAAGGTGGGGGAGGTGCTCTGAGAGACCACGGCTCAAAACGGGTCCGGGCCGGCCCGAGGGAGACCCGGCCGACTCACGTTTACTTCACAGCACAACCCGAAACAACCAAGCAACTCCTGCCCCGCTGATCAGACATGAATCAGAGTGTTTATATCATGACACAGCATTAAAAGTGGTGTCTAAACACAGCATGTGACTCAAACTGCCGATGCCGATATACGATCTGAATTTCAGCAGGGTTTTTATAGAAATGCACTAAATTCTGTGCTGTTTTTTTTTCTCATTCAAAGCATCAATCTACTGCGTGCAGAAAGCAAGCGTGTGTGCAATTCTACATGTCTGTCTTTGCCTTTTGGACTTTGGAAATGTTACCTCTGGCACTGGTGGGTCATAGTGCTCTACCTGACTGTAGATGAAGTAGTAGCCCTCCTCCCTGACCAGAATGTCGTCCTGGCCGCCTTCGAGGGCCGTGCCTCGTCTGAGGCCTGTCTGCCACGGCACCGCTACATGCAGGTCGAGGGCAAACTCTGATCAACGCAAACGAGATCACGTGAGATCGCAGGGGAGCGTAGCCACATGGAAAGAGCAAGCGCGAGACAACCGCGAGCCGAAATGGGATCAACCGTAAAGCAGAGGACAGACGGAGGAGCTATGAATCCATTACCTTTTGCTCATCTTCAGGATGAGCAGCTTCTCCTGCTCACCACAGTTCGGTTAGCGTAAAGTGAACAAATGGTGAGACCTGCTAACTTCACACACAGAAGAGCGAGCGCACTAATTCCTCGCCGTTACCTTTCTGATAGGTGCTCCTTCTGCTGTCTGCCATCATCTGCAGACAAGGCTGCAACTCTGAGCAGTAATAAAAAAAAAAAAAAAAAAAAAAAGAGTTTAAGGGGGGATTCCAGTCTCTCAGGCAACCCAGCAGATCTCAGTACAACCTGAATCCTTCAGTCCTGTAGCATGAGACCTACACAGATGTACACTAGTTCTGCTCTCCATGCTGGCTCTGAAAGCATTTCCTGGTAAATATGAAGCGGTGGAGTTGCTCTCTGACCAAAACCCGTGGGTGTGACTCTTCTGATGTGCGATGAGCGCCAGTCGGTCGTACACACACCGCTACCCTTCTGCCTGTCTTGCATTTTGCACTGTTTATCTCGCACCACCTCGTTGTCAGAGCAAAGCCCGGCTCTTCCTGACGAGCCGAGTTAGTGTTAAAACCACACACTCTGGTTCACAGAAAACAAGGTCTGAGCTGTCACATTCCCCACCCACTCAGTCCTCACCACTTCTACATCACCCCCGAGCTGCTTGGAAACATGAAATGCCTGACCTTTCTGATCACAGTTGTGCGGCTGGAGCACCTGTGAACAGGTGAATAAGCACTGACTCGCCTGTTTGATCGGGCTGCCTTCTCACATTCCTCTTCTTCAAGCTGGGCTCGATCTGGTCTTTGGGAGGTGCCGAGCCCCTGGCCTGCCGCTCGCCCTGCGGATGAGGCGGATTGAGACGCGGCCAGGGAGTAGATATGCAAACCCTTTATTTGCGCGAAGTGTAGGAGTTGGAAAACGCAGAGCTCATCTGCAGCTTTCAGACAGCGCACACCACCCGTGATGATGCTTTTCTCCGCAGGTGCTTCTCACCTCGCCGGCCTCCCGTCCGTCGTCCGCCTGCTGCTGCCGGGGCCCTCCTACGACTCCTCCTGTCATCTCGCCCTGCTCCTCTCTCCTGCGGTTCACCTCTGTCCTCAGGACCTCCACCTCCGTCTGCAGCGCCAGCACGTGGTACAGAGACAGCGCTGACAGCGAGGACGAGGCAATGGCGGCCAGGGTGAGGGCAGCGACGGCCCACGAGACCCTCCGGCCCTCGGCCCGGGCCGCTGTGCTGCTCCGCGCGGACATCACCTTCACTGGCTCGGGCGGAGGAGCTCCACACTGATGCATAGAGACGAGGTTATGAAGGTGAGCTGATAAGATCTCAGAGAACGACAGCTTCTTGCAAGCCAGCAACAAAGGCAGCACAACACATTGTAGATATAATCGATATCACAATCTGATTTCACGTTACTCAGCGTGCAGAAGGCTGCAAATTGCAAATGCGCTTGTGGCGTGGAACAGTCTAACCGACTGCCTCCATCGTACAATCTACCAGCAGTGATCTACCGTTAGTGTCAGCTAGAGGAGGCTTCATAGCAAACACCCATTAAACATTCCTGCACCTCACACATCTCGCTGCACCGCTGGTCAACTCGTCTGTGCTGGCCGGAAGATGACCAGTAGCACATCTCCAATTGGTTTAGTCTGCATCCCATGGAAACGTGCCTGATCACGAGCCTTACTCAGCACCAGGCCAATCTGACTGACTTCCCTCCACACTCCGTGGACATGGAGGTCTGCACCATCAAAAACAAAAACCACACAAACCTACCACACGCTACTCTGTGGTAATCCCGTTAACAATCCTGTTAGCACACTGCTCTGCTTCTCACGGTTGGCTTTAATCTCTTTGCGAAGCCTCAGTCTAGTGCTTAGTTAGTAGCGCTGCCTCTATTTCGGGCAGTTATACAACGGTGTGTAGCTTCCTGTCAAACTCTTGACGCCTCCTCTCTTTTACCCAGCCCTGGGGTGCCATATCTGAGAGAAAAAACCAGCGCAGGCGCTTTAAACCAGCACAGGCAGGACATTTTCATCTACAAACGTTTCCATTGCACAAAAATGCTCGAAGGGATGTACAGTATTAACCACGAGGGACTTTTTCGTATGAGTTAATACACGAACGGAAGTCATGCTGACATGGCAAAACAAACAGAGCTCATTTCTGGTAAAGCAGAACAAAACTGTATCTGAATAAAAATTTATCTGATTAAGGAAACAAAGCAAAGGAGGAAGGAACCAGACACTTCCCAGACACACGCCAGCCCTTCACACATTATCACAATCCTCAGTTTGAACTCTTTATTGCTAACAGAAAATACAAAGCAAGATTACAATATATATATATAAGATTATATATATATATATATATACTTAAAAAAATCCAAAGCTGAACACTGATGTCTAAAAGTGAGAAGTGCAAGTATTTTGATTATGGCAGTATGTTTCATTCCAGTTTCAGTGATTGTTCCAATAAGAAAAGAATAAAATAACAACACTTGAACAAATTAAATACAAGTGAATAAGTCAGGAAAGTTGCTGTATTCGGTAAAAACAAAAGTACAATAGCAATTTCAGGACGAGAATATATATATCACCTTCCTAAGAATCATTACCAGCCCTGTGAGTCAGTTAAAATCACTAACAGAATTGTACTTCTCTGTTATTAAAACGATTTCTATCATTGTTGAGCATACATGGCTGAAACTAACAAATAAACAAATACTAACAAATACATGAAATAAACTAACAAACCAAAATACAGGCACCCAAGAAACGATGTTTATCTTGACAGCAGGTGTTCATTTGCATGTAGAGTTTTATAGAACACGCATGATGACTTTATACACGTTTAACTACAGTTAGGACACACACTGATGCAAGCACAGGTTAGGCAGGACAGACGTTGTGTGGAGTGTCTGAGACCCAACAAACCAACACACGCACAGCTGATCAATAAATAATTCCTGGAGGAATTTCCTAGGGTTAAATTTTGGGTTTAAGCAAACAACCCCCTACTGCCTTGTTAATTAAAGCACAATGTTCTTGGGGACCTAAGACACCCATTTCCACAGCACTGCATATGCTTCAATCATACACAGTTTATCATGCATGATTGGGTCTTTGAAACATAAAATAATCCCATTACATACAACAGATAGGGGGCGCTAGTGCAACTCGTTACTCCCAGCAGTTGTTATGGCACATCATTTTATGTCTTGGCACTTGCATGTGGCATTCAAAGAAAAACTGATAACCAGGAAGGAACATTTTACAACCAAATCAATTCTAGAAGTCCTGTAATATGAGTATAATTTACTAAGTCAGTGCACCAGAATGAACGATAAGAATCCAACGCTTAGTTTGTCCGACCACTCAAAGATCAACGTTACAAAAAAGTAAAACTACATTTTGAATGCTGTGGCTACAAACAGCTCTGGTTTCAGTTCTTGGAACTTCTGAAGACTAGATTTCTAGCTTCCATCAGTTTTTGTCATACTTACAATGAAATGCAGTTTATAGCAAACTAATAATATCAAAGAAGCAAGACTACTGAAAATGATCACTTTTCTAGATCTGATTTGCTCTACCGCCTCACTCAACCAAACTGAACATTGACAACTTATTCTAGAACAAGTTTAGAAATGTTTAACTAACTGGATCTGCAATGGATTATTGCTGCTTACTTCTTGATTTGGTTCATACATTGCAATTGTAGCCTTTTTAAACTCGGCAACTCACAAAACCATTAAGAGGAAAAAGTGACGGCTTTAGATTCGTGTACCAGGTTTTCATGGGACATCAACAACCACCCAAGGGTTAAAACAATAGGAATGAATTCACTTTAATATTTCAAACTCATAACAACACTTTCGTGGGTCATATGACTAAAACATGACAATGGCTTATGAACAATACAAAATTAATTTATTTTATTTTATTTCTGGGTTCTCTGTCAGTTCCATGTTGAGAACTGACTCTCAAATACTTTAATTCAGGGTGCAAAAACAACAAAGATTATGGTAAACAAACCATTCAGGTAAAATCATCATGGTACAGGTAAAATCATGGTACAGGTAAAATCATCATGGTACAGGTAAAATCATGGTACAGGTAAAATCATCATGTTCATTACAGCTCTCATTTGATTTGCAACTTGATTGATTTTGCAACTCTTGATCTTAAAACGTTCGACTGTACAAATAAAAAGGCCAAACAAATCCATTTCCATTAGGAGCAAAACACTGACTGTATTATTTAAGATGACTGACTGATTAGGTGGGAGTTCAAATGGCCACACAACATGGTGTCTGTGGTGTCTGTTCAAGCAGCTCAGCATTCCCTCTGCTCATCGAGGGATTGCGATCGGCTTTGCTCCGTCTAAGACGTGCAACGCTTCACTCTTCGTTTCTCCATATGGATCTAGAAGAACACCAGAGGAGATTATGCGTTTGTTTCAACCCCGTAGTGCAGCACAGACGAAAGAGAGCTCATTTACAGCAAACTGAGCTAAATGGTCTGTGCTTTGCCACGCCGTTCAGCCACTTTACCATTACTCTAAGGAGCAATCGCTTCCAAAGGAAACAGCGTCTTGTTTTTGCAGAAGGGCATCCGTGGCCCACAATGCTATTCTGCACACAGTAAAGTTGCGGCAAAGCCATGTGCTGGATGTCTGTTGCTCCAACACCTTGGCCAACACTTTATCACCCAGTACACCAGGCCTCCAGCTGTGAGGATTCTCTGAGAAAATCAATGGTTTCCTGAGGTGATTTTCCGCCTCTATCAATAAGTATACAGGAGGGGGTCAAGATGCAACAAATCCACCTCGAATCCCGCAAGGCCTTTAAGAATCACTACGAAACACTGACTCCCCAAAAACTACCACCAGGTTTCTAAGCTTGCTTTGAACACCTGGCTGTGTACAGAAGCAAAGATTCACACTGTCGGAAGGGGTTGCTCTGGGCCTGTTACAATCTTGAACACTTAGCCCTTAGAATTTCTTGTCCCAAACAAGAATAAGTAAGTGACATCCACTGTAAGACAATGTGTGAAGGTGAAAAAAAAATAAATTACATGGACCGAAAAGCATAACGCTTCACCTAACATTAGGAAAATGATTTTATTAGAGTAGGACTTGCAGGAGGTGAACATTCTGTATACCTCTGATGATAAAGTCTTAGTATATATATATATATAAGGGGGAAAATCCTGTACAATCAGTGTGAATGAGTGCAAAGGAAAGAAGGCCAAGAAGACATTACATCATCGAAGACATTACATCATAGAAGCAGATAATTCATGCATTCAGATCTCCAACTGAAGAAGAAAAAAAAAAAGACAATAATAAAGGCATCTAAAATGCCACTTCCTTCACTCAGAAACCACAATGCCTGAAACCTCAAAATCATCTGTAAAACTGAAGTGCTAGTAGGGTTGGTGAAGGGAAAACCCAAAGGGAGAAACATGTACATTCCATCACAGCAGGCTGGCGTGGAGAACAGCGTATTCCCTCACTATATGATGGTGACACTGGCCGAGCCCCGACTCGGCTCCTCCTGGGCGTGGCTTTTCAGCAGCTCCTTCATGAACTGCTCCAAGGCAGCAAAATAGCCCTGGCACTGCCACGTGTCGTTGTGCGTGCCCTCGGGGAAGATGGCGAGGCGCTTAGTCCGTGCGGGCGAGAGCTCGTAGAGTTGTTTCATCATCACAGGGGGGATGAGCTGGTCCGAGACGCCAGAGATGAAGAGGGAAGGCATGCGACACTGAGCCACATATCGGTAGGACAGAAACTTGTTCTTGTAGCACCAGAGGGGCAGGTAACGCATGGGGAAGAAGGAGAAGAGCGTGGCTGCCATGTGAGGGATGCTGAGGAACGTGTTCTCCACCATGATGGCAGCCACGCGGTGCGGATTGACCGAGGCCAGGCGGATGGCCACCGCGCCGCCCAGCGAGCGCCCAAAAAGCACCATCTTAGTGCCGTCGATGTCCGGCCGGGACACGACGTAGTCCAGCGTGGCCTCGGCGTCCCGGTACAGGCCCTCCTCGCTGGGCTCGCCATCACTCTTGCCGTAGCCCCGGTAGTCCACCAGCACCACGTTCGCCTTCAGATTCACCAGCATGAGCAGCGCGTTGGGCACGCGGTGGCCGATGTTTCCCGCGTTGCCGTGAAAGTACAGAATGGTGGGGGCCGAGGACGGGTTCTCGCCCGTGTAGCGGAGCAGGATGAGGTTGAGCCGCACGCCGTCTTTGGTGCGCACGTAGACGTTTTCGTGGGGAATTCCCGTCGGCATGGGAACGTAAAGGCGAGAGGACGAAGGCTGGTCAGGGAAATAGAGCAGCACGTCCTGGAACTTGTAGAGGATCCCAGCCACGGATGCCAGGATGAGACCCAGCAGCAGGATGCCACCATACAGGTGGAAGGTGAGTATGAGTGCAAGCAGAGAGATGCGACAAGCTCCCCAAGACCAGGAGCCCACAGTCACCATGCATCGCTCCAGTGCTCCCCATAACCTCCATGACTTCTCCATGACAACCAAGCTGACAAGAGACACGCCAAGCTCACTCAACAGATACTCTAGGGACAAATCAGAACATAAAAATTAAGAACATAAAAACTGGCTACTGTGAGGTGGTGTTTTGTTAAATAGGTTTACGTGCAAAAACGGGAGCTATAGAAAAATCGGCGGTATAAATTGGTTTGACCAAGTGCCAAAATAATTCCAATCATCGCGTATGAACAGAAATAGCTAACCTAGCTATCCGCGCGCACTCTCACCGTGCAGATATTTTTACCGACCATAGACGTTATACGAGCATTAAGAGTATTCTCCGGTACCTGCCCATCAGATTATTGTGTAGCCGTGTTGGATAGCGAACTGTCTTGCTAGGTATGAAGCAGCTGCACGATACACAGGCGTAGAAAGCTAACCAACAACAGGTAACCACAGCAAGACAGCAAGCCAGCTACCAAAGTATCCAACGACACGTTATGAGGGCGTAATCCTGTTTTCACACCAACATGAACACCAACCTAGCTAGGTAGCTAGAGGTCGGTGACTGTAAGCAGCAAAATGATTAGTCTGGGCAGCTAGCTAGAACCTGACTGAAGCATTAAGTCATACACAGATCGCTAATATTATACTGCTAGCTAGCGAGGTGAACTTATGACTGTATAGCATTAGCTACCGAGCTAGGCTCGCTTCGTCAGACAAGCTGCTGGTAGAGTCGTTGTACGGTAACCGAGTTAGTTAGTTAGTTAGTTAGTTAGCCAGCTACAAACTGTCAAAAGCAATTGTCAACGAGGTAATTTAGCGAGCTATCTTGGTATGGTATCGTCAGGTACGGCACTGTCAAACTTAAGTGCTACTGGACCGCTGATGGATAACGAGCTTAGCGAGCTTAGCAAGCCTGCCGTTAGACACGTCAATACTATGCGCTTGAGAAACCGGCAGGTACAGCTAGCCACCTAGCCACCTAGCTAGCACCGTTACTACAAAGAATACGAACACAGTCACTTACATTTATTGCATTCTTCAACGACACATCTTCTGACAATGACAAAATATCACTTCACTTGTGAGCCGTTTCGAAATAATGGACTTTACCCATTCCGCCCGTACTCCCGTACCGGCTAGTAAACTAGCCAAACCGTTTTATTCGCCTGTGTCACTATTTAGTAATTCCGACGGAAACTGAAGGACCGATTCAAAAGTATCCGTATGACGCGAATAGTTCAATCATTTCTTAACCATTAGAGCTGCTAGAAATTAATTTCGAATAATACGAATTACAAAGTTGTTTTAATTATATATCGGCCCTTCATAGTCAATGATTTGAGATGGTTATTCTGGTTTAATTAATGAAAAGGCTACCGAATAAACTCTGTACCGGAAACGGTTGGTTGGGGTGGGTCTAAGTAACGCAAATTGCGCAGCGCTTGTCAGATTCGTTAATCGGTAAATCGTTATTGCCATTTAATTACGTATTTGCAGTATATGCCGTCGTTCAGTATATGCCGTAACAGGTTCTTTTGTGAACGCGCAATCAAAATCTAATTTATGGGAATAATGAAGAGTTTACGTCTGCGATCAGGAGTTGCAAATATGATCAAAATCACATTCTGACATGAAAGACCACTCAAATACATATTAACAGATTACATCTCTGTGTTTATTTTCATCAGAACACATTTTTAATCATTTTAGCAGTAGTTTTCATACCTTTGAAAAGATCATGAATTGTGAGATTGTTTTTATAAATAATTCATCAAAGTTTGTAAAAAAATTAAAGAAGTTACTGAACTAAATCATCTATAATATTACAATATACCGGTAGTATAATAATCTTTTTTTAAATAATCGTCATAATATTATCTCTATATGCCTTTTAACCTCTAAATGCCTTTTCCACCTCTTTTAAATTGCCCCTCTTTGTTTTTCTTTAGATGCTGAGAATGTGATACAGAATATTCAGTCCTTATTGTCTACCCCACTAGTCAAGATTAGATCTCAGCCAAAACCCAGCCGATGATTCCAGACACTTACAAAAGAGCAATAGAAAAAGGACACCAACAGGGAACGCAAAGAAACCTCGAAATAAAACTGAAACGCACATAGTTCAGCATTCTCATAACATATTTACAACAGAAGAACGACTGAGGTTCAGGGCTGCATAGGTCCACGAGAGAGAAAGAGAGAGAGAGAGAGAGAGAGAGAGAGAGAGAGAGAGAGAGAGAGAGAGAGAGAGAGAGAGAGAGAG
>JAOYMR010000023.1:988606-1003488 GCA_025802075.1 Tenebrosternarchus preto
TCTTCTGGGAAGGCTGTCCACAAGGTTTAGGAGTGTGTTTATGGGGATTTTTGACCATTCTTCCAGAAGCGCATTTGGGAGGTCACATACTGATGTTGGACGAGAAGGCCTGGTTCTCAGTCTCCGCTCTAATTCATCCCAAAGGTGTTCTGTCAGGTTGAGGTCAGGACTCAACCAGTAAGACCAGTCAAGTTCATCCACACCAGACTCTGCCATCCATGTCTTTATGGACCTTGCTTCGTGCACTGGTGCACAGTCATTTGGATGGGACTATATAGATTTATAGATTTGGACTATATATTTTTGGCAATATAGTGTAACTGCAAAATCCTGTTGCATGTTCAGTATACTTACATCAGGTTGTTCTGTGAACTTCTATCTCCAAACATGAAAAACCTTCTAGACTAGGGAACCCATCCTCATGTGATGTTACCAGGCTCTGCATTCCTTCACAAAATGACATCCTTTTAGAACTTTAAAATAAAACTTCTTACTGAACTCCATCAAGCTGCCAAGCAACATGTAACTTTTAAATCATTATGGATGATGAACTGGGTGAAATGGTGCCACACATGAGCATGGGCATCACGGGCACTGAACGTTGGCACCTGGACATCCCTGCTTTTCCATTTCATTGGCTCTGTTTGTGAACAGAGATCTTTCAGATCCACACACACCTGTTTAAGCTCATACATATTTAATGAAGTGAGAAAGGAGGCAGGGCTCACGTAACAAACCACTGTAGCTTATCTGGTCAGTACTCTTATGCTCGAGCCACTGGGTTCTCAGCTAAAAATGCCATTATCTTCCCACTTATGTGTAGCAAGACTGAGCAGCAGGAAGGAACCAGAGGGTAGGAACCAGAGGGGAGAGAGGAGGAACCAGAGAGGAGGAACCAGAGGGGAGGAACCAGAGGGGAGGAAGGAGAGAGAAAGAAACAGAAGGAGAGAGAGGGAGAGAGAGACACGACTGTTTAGCAGAATTATGCTTTTGTTTCCAAAAGTAGGGTTATTACACTGACATTCTACAATTCAACCAGAAAGTGCTGTGTATTTGTGGAAAGGTCAGGCCAGTACACGTCCAGATCTGAAGTGAGGATTACATTAAAAGGGCTGCCAACTCCTCCAATCCATGTTTTTATTTCATTAGGTGGAGCTGCGAGGATACACATACACACGAGTACTGATTAGACAACAAAGAGAAGACCGACCAGCAGGAAGACCAACCAGCAGAAACACCGACCAGCAGAAAGACTGACCAGCAGAAAGACTGACCAGCAGAAAGATTGACCAGCAGAAAGACTGACCAACAGAAAGACCGACCAGCAGAAACACCGACCAGCAGAAAGACCAACCATCAGAAAGACTGTGACCAGCAGAAAGACTGTGACCAGCAGAAAGACCGACCAGGAGAAAGACCCGTCACTTCAGTATCTGCTCAACACGACACACCACACCAGACCGGTGAAAAACGAACATGCACATGCTCACACACCCATACACACACGCACATGCTCACACACACACTCACATACACACACATGCTCAGGCACACACTCACATCACATACACACACACACTCGCACACATCATCACATACACTGATACACACACACACACACATGCTCACACTCACATGCTCACACACATACCTCCCCCCCCTTTGCTGAACACTGACACATCATTGGGTGTGAATTAAACATACAAATATTCAGCTATGCAAAGAACTGATTAATGATTCAAAGAGGTACGTATGGGGCAAGATAACTGCCTCCATCAGTGATTGTTAGAACAGCATTAACCTGTACAGTGCAGATTACAGTTTTCTTACATGTCAAGTAAAAGGGCATTTCAGGTTCAGTCTGATTGTGAGATCAGGTGCGGCTTCAGTGAGAGATGAAGTGGAATCTGACCAGCTCTGAGCAGCACAGCCCCGCACACACACACACACACACACACACACACACTCCTCATGGGTAGTGCTTCACTCAGAGAAGAATTGTAGGACAAACCAGGCAAAGCGACCAGTGGAGGAGAGAGGTGGAGCAGCTTCACACTTGTGTAGAGAGGTGGAGCAGCTTCACACTTGTGTAGAGAGGTGGAGCAGCTTCACACTTGTGTAGAGGGTTTTATATGGACCGCTTAAAGAACTGAACATGCAATTGAACAATGGCAGCGCTTGGACAGAGAGTGTTGAGGGTGGAGGAAGGAGTGGAGGGTGGAGGAAGGCAGAGGGTGAAGGCACATTTCGATAGCAGTATTGGAACATTAACATAAATGTGGCAGATCCAGAGAATGTTATTACCAGGACACTGGGACTAACACAGAGGTCAGAGCTGAGCACAGTCTGCATTCACTCACAGACCCACTCAGGTGATCCTAATGTGAGCTTTGATATGTGCCAAACTGAAAACAACCTTTTTCATATTTAATGTGGATCGGTCATGGGTTAGATCTGGGCATCATCAATGTACACTCATCTGTCTCTCCATCCTTCCACTGTCATTCTCTCTGTTACACACACACACGCACACACACACACACACGTAATGTAGTCAGTTAACCTTTATTCATAAGAAGACATATGCAGTTTATGTAGGATTAAATCTACATGTTCTTCATCACTGACTTACTGTCCATCATGAACTAAAAAAATTAATTGTGTTTAATAGAATTCCTTTTTCTCAGAAACTAATATAGCAAGTTTACTCCACTGATACTGATCAACAATTAAAATATATATTATATTTAATTAGTAATTATTTTCTATTTAAACATGAGATTAGTCATTATAGTCTATTTCCTCCTGAAAAATATATGTGAATATATATAAATATATCTGAATAAATATATCTGAATTTGCCTTTCACATTCCATTGGTTGATTCTATTCAAATGGGAACACATGTGTTGTTCCTTCATTCACCTGTTTCCTAATGACTACCATTGATTGAATTTGTAAGAAATAAAATACTTCTCCATTTGTATTGCCAGTGTGTTAATGAAGGACTTCTGTTTAAAGCTGCGTTCCAGCTGTTTGTAGCAAAGGAGCTTATTGATAAAATTTAGGGCCAAATTGTTTTTCTTAGTGCTAAACATGACCCAAGTGTCAAACAGGTGAGTCCTAAATCCAGGACTGTTGGACTGTACTGTAAGTGTGGAATTAATAACACATTATTTGACTTTTTAAATGTTTATATGGCATCTTATTCATATATTGATTTATTAATGTGCACATATATGTTGTGCATTACTTCATATATGAAAGACTAATCTCAGGTTTGACTACTTTTTTTTGCTTCATCAACAAACTCCAACAAATCCAGCTGACAGAGTGATTTCATAAAATCCTTGGATATGTTATAGCAGAAAACACTTGACACCCTTTAAAAAAGACACTTTCAGGAGGCACCTGATCACAGACACTAAACTATGCAAATCTGTTTCCAAAGTTAAACAGTTTCCGGTAGCACTGATTTTTTTTTTTATCAGACATCACTGAAGTGTCTGATCAAATGAACTAACTGAAAGTGGTGTTGAAGCTCCTCCTCTCTCTGTGTACATGTGTTCAAAGACCAATGCATGTAATATGTGCACAAAGACATATCCTCTGCACTCTGAAACAGCGATCCAGCGTGCTGTGTACATGCTGTCTCTCCTGGGCTAAAACCTTAGGAAAGTGACACTGACAGGGCTGCTGTGTGTCAGAAAAAAGGCATGGGCTTGTTTCAGCACCATGGACAGGGAATAGCAACATCATGGATAAGGATGCTGTGTGTGTGTGTGTGTGTGTGTGTGTGTGTGTGTGTGTGTGTGTGTGTGTGTGTGTGTGTGTGTGTGTGTGTGCATTAGAGAGAGAGACACAGGGAGAGAGAGAGAGGAGAGAGAGAGAGAGAGAGAGAGAGAGAGAGAGAGAGATGCCTCTCTGTACATCCAGTATAAGAGATGTAAATGTTGACCTGAAGAGTATAATATGACAGACTCCTTTCTGTATTTTTTCATTGTGGTTTATATACCCAGTGTATAAAATATCAGGCAGACATGTGGTGCTTTGTGTTGTTCTGGTCTATGATCAGCATAAGAAAGAAGAGCTTTTCATTAGGCTTCAGGAAACTATAACGCAGTTGTTGACATATTTCAGCACGAGCCCTGACATTGAAACGTTGCTCAGAACTGAACTATGAACAGACTTCCGGGGAGCCGGTAAGAAAAAATACTGTCGCGCTAATAACGTTATTTAAATTCTACAAATCACCGCGCCTTACAACACACACACACACACACACACACACACACACACACACACACACACACACACACACAAGCAAATACATCTGTGTAATCTGAAGCTTCCTCGTATTTTTTGGACAAAACCACGAAGGGAGAACGAAAGACTCCTGCTGAGTACACAGCTGTTACACTGCTCATTTTATGTTGTACAAGACATCCGGTTTTCCCGAACGAGGATCATCAATGCCTCATCTGTGAATAAAACACTCAGTTATTACTGTACTTGCATCGCTTGGATAGGGTATGGAATACTCTACCTTTCACCATATAGAGCTAAAGGATTCCACGCATACATTTAAACCATCTGCACACTCGACCTTCATTTATCAATGACAGATCCCACCAGAAGAAAGATGCCCCTTCATCTTTTGCGATAATCCACAAGTGCGCGCGCAGCAGAGAGGCACGTTCGCGCACTCGCGCGCACGCAGAATATAGAGTAGACTACAAACCAAAAAAAAAACCCCAAAAAACAACAAAAGAACAAAACACACACTCACACAACAACAACAACAAAACCCCGTTATATTGTGCTCCCTTTATATGGGTCAAGCCTTGATAAGAACCGTGAAAGCACAGAAAACAGCGTAGTACAGCAGCTTATTGTGCGCGTTCGTCTGTAGACAAAGTGGTCAGACTGGATAGAGCCTTCAAATCAGTAAGTCCTACCGTGCATTCGTCCATACATGTCCGCACCGAGTACACATCCGTTTCATATTTCTGAACCATAAGCTCAAACTCTCGGTATTTCTCCTGAGCTCGCTGGTCGAAATGTTGGTAAGCCTGAACGCACCGAGTGCATTCTGCAGTATCACCACCTTTCGCCATGTCGAGGTTGCAGCTCGAATTGTCCGGATTCGAAAATCCGTAAAACAAATCCAAAAGAGAGTAAGAATTACAAAAAGAAAGATATAAATCACTCAAATTCCACTCCACCGACCGCGTTCCCCCTTCATCAGAGAGGCCCAAGCACGCGGCTTCCGCGTCGGCGACAGTAAAGCAGTTTTTGGAGAGGCTATCAGGATGGCAAGTTTCAAGTCGCCACAAAGGTTTGGTAGAATTCCCTATAAAAATAAGACTCTGCTCACTGACACTGCCGCTGTAGGAGGGATGATTTGGGGATGAAAGTATATGTTTGGCGTCCGGGTAGTCTCTCGTGTCCATAAACGCTAACTTGTCCTGTCGCTTGTCTCGAGTCCTTGTCAATTTAGCCTCAGCACAGAACCACAAATGATCAGAGAGCAGAACGGTTAGAAACAAGAGAGAGGCTAACGATAGTCGCCATCTCTGGGCCCTTTCTGAATCGGTAAATGGCTTTTCGTTCTCTCGGGGTGCAAAACAGATTTTTAAGCCGTCATCTTGCTGCCGACACGTCCAAGCATCCCTGGTCATATTTTAGAACAGCGCAGCACTAGCCGACTCCCCCGCGGCGGCTCCTCTATCACAATAGTCATTGACTTTTAGGGATTGACTTGATATGTTTTTCCCTTATTAACGATGGACTGTACGTGGTCCTAGCAACGCTCTCCGCGTCGATCCGTTATTCCGGTTCGGTTAATAGTCGGGCAGAGATTAACCCCTGCACTGTCATATTTTCGTTCTGCATGGCTCTCCGGAGAACAGCCTTCTTCTCTGTGTTAACATTCCTCTCTCCTGCCTTCCCTCCGGGGCCGCACTCTCTCCCATAGACCAGCTGTTGAGACCCTGGTGCCTCTCCTTGTCGGTTCCTGGATTTCGTCAAGGGAAGGCGAGATGTTCGTGTTTTAGTCCGCGGAACTGTCTCTTCCGTAACTGGGCGTATTGCCTTGAATTTCTTCTGTTAATAGCCAGAATCATCTTGGTCCTGTGTTAAGTTGCCGCCATGTTCGTCTTGAAACACTTTTTGGGAGCTGGGTCCTTTGCGTCATCTCCAGCGTTGCGATCGCTCCATCCTGGCGCAGTATCGGAGTACTGGCGATGGCTACACGGACACACAATTCATTACGAGAATAAACTGTTCGCTTTAGACCAGAGGAACACTTTCAAAATCGGGCAAAAGAAATATTCCGTAGATTTCCGTAATTAGTCAAACTGAACCGACGTTTATGTAAATATTGATTTTCGGATTAATAAAAGAGACAGAAATATCAATCAATTATCGGTGTTTTTTTCGTTTATCCGTGTTCATTCTCATTTCATCAAATGTCCCGTTCAGCGATGTGGTTGGTAACTAGGATGAATATTGTTAGCAATCCGTTCATTTCAGGAAATTGCTCAGCTGTTTTTTTTGTTTGTTTGTTTGTTTTTTTGTTGTTGTTGTTTGTTTTTTTTAAATGACGATATCCTTTTGGAAAAAAACGACGTTTTGTAATTACCTTGAGAAAAGACCTAAATCAAATCAACGCGAATTACGGCGAGCTGTAAACAAAAAGACCCTGGTCTAAAATAACGTCATTACTCTGTAATGTTTCGAAGCGCCGCTGCTTCCCTTCTTGTCACGTGAATTTCCCCCCAAAGTTTATTAGTATGCAGTGTGCGCTCGTGGCTCTGACGAGCTCAGCTGAGGAGCTGCGCAGAGGAGAGACATCTGGGCGTCTAAGTAGCACGTTGGAAGGCAAGCTCAGGAACGTGAGGGGAGTGTGTGTGTGTGTGTGTGTGTGTGTGTGTATACTGTACGTGTGTCTTCCAGTAACCTTGTGCAGACAACAGCATTATTGGTGTGGCCCTATTTGGTCTTCCGTATCAGCAAAATACGGTGCTATGCGCTACCGTTTGTTGTTTCATACTGTGTGTGAGTGTGTGTGTATGTGTGTGTGTGTGTGTGTGCGTGTGTGTGTGTATATGTGTGTGTATATATGTGTGTGTGTGTCTGTGTGTGTGCGTGTGTCTGTATTTTGTATTTTGTATTTTTGCATATTTAATAAAGTAAATTGTGTTTTTTAGAGCTGCCAAATCATTATCAAGTTCAACGGTCTGGAGAGCCACCAAGAAAAAGTGGACTAATTACCAAAAAAGTAACAGACTAGATATGATTATGTGAATAAGGTACAGTTAAGGTTCCATGAACCTTGTCAAGCCAAGGTCCTGTGTTTGGTGTGTCTGGTGTGTTTGGTGCGTCTGGTGTGTTTGGTGCGTCTGGTGTGTCTGGTGCGTTTGGTGTGTTTGGTGTGTTTGGTGTGTGTGGTGTGTATGGTGTGTTTGGTGTGTATGGTGTGTCTGGTGTGTTTGGTGCATCTGGTGTGTTTGGTGCGTCTGGTGTGTTTGGTGTTCTGGTGTGTTTGGTGTGTCTGGTGCGTTTGGTGTGTCTGGTGTGTTTGGTGTGTGTGGTGTGTCTGGTGTGTTTGGTGTGTGTGGTGTGTATGGTGTGTTTGGTGTGTGTGGTGTGTATGGTGTGTTTGGTGTGTCTGGTGTGTTTGCTCAGTGTACTAAAGCCTTTGTAATTTTTAATAATCCAGTCCACAGTTCACAGGTCACACTTGAGTTTTCATTTTCTAACTGAACAGTCATCTCATCCATCATAGTAGAGAAAGACTGGCAAAATGAAATAAATGATTTGCATATGCCACAATATTAATTGATGTATTAATAAATGATTTACATATGCCAAAATATTAATTGATATATTAATAAATGATTTACATTTGTCACAATATTAATTTAAATATTGTTGCTAGGAAAGATGTCACATGCTATTATGCTTTTGTTTTCATAATAATAAAAAGATGTGGTACAATCATACATGTATGTAATGTAGGTGTCTTTGTAAAGCATACAGTAACTTCACAATAATGTCAGGTCTGGTCTCTCCTCATCATCCAGCGCTTCTCCATCTTGTTCTTGAAGAACTTTTATGATCTTCTATCAGCTGTTTTGAGAGAGAGATGTCAGGTGTTTTTTGAAGTGTTTTTGAGCTGGGTCAGATGGTTTTTGAGCTGTTTTTTGAGCTTGGTCAGGTGTTTTGTGAGCCAGGTCAGGTGATTTTTGAAATGTTATTTGAGCTGGATCAGGTCGTCCAATATTCACTAACCTAATAGGCAGAAGCCAAGACTATTGACGAAGCTTCATCAGTACATCTCTTTAAGAAATGAGCGGTTTGTTGCTAATGCTTCTTTTGACACTTGTCTCCTCACATACAACCATATGTCTCATACTCCAAATGAAAGTAAAGGTTAATAAGGAACATTTGTGCAGATGTAATCCAAACATCTCCATTTTGATGATGTCCCTAAACATACATTTAGGTTCTTTCGTGTTCTACAATCAATAAGTAGCTAAGAGTAGTAATGTCAAGCTTGTGCCTGGTAACCAATAAAATCTAATGATATACCAGCTCAATAAATGCCCTTCAGACAAATATGCTCTGGGCAAGCAGGTATTTCAGTCACACCAGTCAATAGGCTTTCATTTAACTGTACTTCATGACATTTTTTTATTTACTCTTGTCAAACCATATATTATTGTTTTGGAGATATTTATTTGTTCAGTTTTTATCATGTGTGTAACCATGTGTACCATGTTCCAAATGAAAATAGATTCTCACACTGAGCACATGTGGGAGGAGCTCTGCTTCTCACCCATCTGTCACCAGTTGCACAGTCCTTGTCAAACTTAATGTGGGAAATCAATTGAATGGTCCCAGGAAACCTGCCCTCCAGTCATGTTTTTTGTGCTTTGTTTAAGAAAAAAGAGAAACGCCGACCTCTGTTTCACCTCTTACTGTCATAGCAGCCAATATTTGATGAATAACCTACATTGTATGAAGAACACACACCTTCGGGGTTCAGAACTCGGCCTCGGGGCAGTTTGTGGAATGGATCAGAGGATTTCCCCATGTTGTGCTCCTATTAGATTTAACATCGTCCGAGAGTGGTCTGCAGATTCTGTGAGTTAATGAGCTGGAGTTATGCCCAGGGATGAATGCTGTACTCTCTGCACCCTTACATCACTGCATGTAGCTGGAGCCTATTAGTTTTACATGATCTGCCTCTGACCTTGAGGTTTTGACTTAGGACATGCAACACCGGCACTGAACACATTTCACATGTATGTGTGCATCCTTTCACCATGGTTACCGTTCCTCATAGCATTTACACATCAGTACAGAGATAGATCTGGTGTGGGAATTGTATGGGTTCGATAATTAATTGTGCCGCAAGCCTCTGGGCCTCTGCGCTGTAGATGGTGTTCATGCTAAATGAATGGACAGATCACTGAGAGGATAAATGAATGTGAGATAGCCAGACAGAGCGGGCAGCTACTGTCTCACTCACCTTAAACATGGTTAGTCATACCTCGTGTTCTTTCACAGCGCGTTACGCTTGTTAATTAAACACAGTGAAATCAGAGTCACGTTAACTTAAGCATGGTTACGTACGCTGATGCACAGGATTATTCGTTGTGTTTTATCTTCCCATGAGCTTTTGTCCAAACCTGTGCATGCAGATTTGTGAAGACACTTATAGTGTTGTGTTACAATGGTACACAAAAGGTGAACAGAATGGTAATGTTCTCTGTGTTGAAGTGAATGGTAACGGTCTCTTTGTTGAACTGAATGGTAACGGTCTCTTTGTTGAAGTGAATGGTAACGGTCTCTTTGTTGAACTGAATGATAACGGTCTCTATGTTGAACTGAATGGTAATGTTCTCTGTGTTGAAGTGAATGGTAACGGTCTCTTTGTTGAACTGAATGGTAACGTTTTCTGTGTTGAAGTGAATGGTAATGGTCTCTTTGTTGAACTGAATGGTAACAGTCTCTGTGTTGAAGTGAATGGTAACGGTCTCTATGTTGCACTGAATGGTAACGTTCTCTGTGTTGAAGTGAATGGTAACGGTCTCTCTGTTGAAGTGAATGGTAACGGTCTCTATGTTGAACTGAATGGTAATGGTCTCTGTGTTGAAGTGAATGGTAATGGTCTCTTTGTTGAAGTGAATGGTAACGGTCTCTATGTTGAACTGAATTTTAACGGTCTCTTTGTTGAAGTGAATGGTAACGGTCTCTTTGTTGAAATGAATGGTAACGGTCTCTTTGTTGAAGTGAATGGTAACGGTCTCTTTGTTGAACTGAATGGTAACGTCTCTATGTTGCTGGTCTTAATAAGTAGGGCACTGTCTATGAAACTCAGCGTGTTTTCATGTTGCTGTTGTTCTAAAAACGTAGCTGGACATCTGTTTTCAAGTTATCCCTTATATTATTCAAATGAAACCCAGTAGTTTATATTAAACGGTTTTTTATGTGATACTAGAAAAAAACCTAGCAGAACAAGAGAGGGTGAGGTGGATCAGTGTAAATAAAAGATCCCTACATATTCAGATCTGCCCCATGTGTCTCTGAACATCCTTGGAATGACAAGCTCTTATCATCAGACAGTGTCAAACCTCTGTGATCCATCCCTCCAGGAGATCTTGGTACTCAGGGCCTGTATAAGGCCTCCATTGCTCTCCTTGTAGGGGCCTCTTTTGGAGGTCCTTGTCCATCACTGCCTGCCCTGTTCATCTCTGATCCTTTTGCACGACACTGCAGGATAAGTGTGCAAGATGGCAGTCTGTGAAGGCTCAGGTGCTTGGTTCTTACACTCTGTGGGAGAGGAGCAAAGGTGTTGACCTACATGCTTCTCAGCTCCTCTCTGTTTCTTCTCACACGACATCGCGTGACTCCCATCACAGGTACATCACCAGTCTGTCCCGACCGTATGGAGCCAGACATTCAGGCTAGAACTCAGACACTTTCCTGATCGCCCAGACTAATGGCGAACATGCTTGGAAACCCAAGGAGTGAGAGTGAGAACCACATTTCACTAGTGTGAGGAACTCTTTCATAGTCATACGTCAGAGCAGGTGTGACTCCTCTGTTTTGTTTCAATATATTCAGTATTTCCCTTCTCAGGGCCTTGTCTAGTCACACTCACAGACCACACCCTCTAGCTAGTCAGAGGCCACACCCTCTAGTGACTCAAAGGCCACACCTTCTAGCCAGTCAGAGGCTACACTCTGTAGTCAGAATCAGAGGCCACACCCTGCGGTCCGAATCAGAGACCACTCCCCATGAACTCCCCTCCTCACCCTGTAGTCCAGGACATATGGTCCCAGCCACTGTGAGCTCACATATTTGTTTCTCCTTCCCAGTCCATTACACACACATTATATACAAATATTAGCACGTGCGCAGGCACACGCACACACTCATGCGCACGCACACACACGCAACGCGCGCCACCTGAAAGGTGGCCAATCAACAGCATATGTGTTTGTAGCAAAGCCAAGCCAAAGAGGAGCCTCTTTAATTAGCAGCCCGCTGCTTCCCTGGCAGAGTACACAGAGAGGGAAAGGGCCTGCATGCGCCTGCCTCAGTTCCCCAGTGCAATCTGGAATCCCCTTTCCTGAGTGGGAGCTGTCAGACGTGACTCACACCCACCTGCGGTTGCCGTTCTCCGTCCTGCCTGGCGTGATGTGAAGTAGCGCTGCGTTATTCGTTGCTATGGAAGGCGGGTTCACTAAAACACTGACTGCTCAGTTAACCTATAAGGCTGCCATTTTATGCCCATGAGGGCAATCCAGTTACATTCCGGTCAATTTTGTTCAAACTACGTTTGAGATCCGACGTTTCCATCGTTACGTAACCAGAGGAACATTCTGGAGAACCAGCCTCAGGTGGTCAGTCATCCAAGCTCTGAAGAGGAGCTTAGATATGCCACAGCTGTAATCCACATCTGTTCTACAGAGTGATGCTGTGTTCAGTGCTCTACTGAGTGATGCTGTGTTCAGTGTCCTACAGAGTGATGCTGTGTTCAGTGCTCTACTGAGTGATGCTGTGTTCAGCGCTCTACTGAGTGATGCTGTGTTCAGTGCTCTACTGAGTGATGCTGCGTTCAGCGCTCTACTGAGTGATGCTGCGTTCAGCGCTCTACTGAGTGATGCTGCGTTCAGCGCTCTACTGAGTGATGCTGTGGCACTGGGTTCATCTTGCTCACTCTCTCATCATGATATGATATATCATATCAAATATCATATATGATATATGATATTTGATATGATATTTCAGAAGCATGGATAGGGGAGGGGTGGATGTGCTGAAAGCACACACACACACACGCACACACACACACACACACTCTCGCTCACCCTCCCAGAGAAGCACCTGCTGCTGCGGCCGAGGCAGGTGGAGCACTTGTTTGGGTGGTGGACACAGTGTGCAGATCATGGAGGCTTTGATATGGAGCCCCGGATGTGGCCTGTCCTCATCTAGGGCTTCAGAGCCGCAACATGAAAGGGCCCCCAGCTCATGTTTGCCTGGGAGTGGCCTTTAATGTGGACTTAAACACACACACACACACAACGGCACAAGAACATTAACATACACATTCATGCATTTGTGTTACACATCTGGTTTTGATCCCGAGTTTTTTCCATGTCAGGCTCTTTGACAAAACTTTGTCTGCCATTCCATATGGCTTCCCAAACAAGTGTCAAGCAAATGTTCAGCCCAAATCTCATGCACACCTGGCCTGTTCTCTATTTGAGTGGTGTTTACTGTATTTGAGTGGTGTTTACTTTATTCGAGTGGTGTTGACTGTTTAGCCTTCAGTATGTCTGTGGCTTATGCTCCCAGATCTGCAGACTCGCCTGTGCACTGATCAAACTGTGTCAGCATGCAACTTTCACACCTCTTGCAAGGAGGCATTATAAAATCAAAATAAAGTAATTAATTAATTTAAAAGAAATATATATATATATATATATATATATATTTTTTTTACGTACATTATAGAAACTTGAGGCTTTGCAGCTGAACCTGAGGTCACTCCTCCTGAGGCCCCTCCTCCTGAGGCCACTCCTCCTGAGGCCCCTCCTCCTGAGGCCACTCCTCCTGAGGCCCCTCCTCCTGAGATCAATCCTCCTGAGGCCCCTCCTCCTGAGGTCACTCCTCCTGAGGCCCCTCCTCCTGAGGCCCCTCCTCCTGAGGCCCCTCCTCTTGTTTGTGTGCCTTTTTTTAAAAAGTCATGTGATCAGTACTTTATCAGTACTCATTTTTTCTGTTGCTCTTGAAACACCTGATCTTCACCTGATCACCCTTGAGTTAATATGTGAGAAATAAACCATGTCCTTTTTAGGATTACAACTCCTTAAAACAAACCATCGAGATGGACATTCCCATTGCTTTGCCTTTACTAGGCATAGTAGAAGTTACACCTACACACAGTACTGCTGCTCACAAAATCATCTTTTAGACAGTTTTTTTTATATACTAATTAGATGATTTGTCAGTTCAAACGTTAAAAACTTGTCGTGTATGACAAGAATATATATTGTATTCTGAGTCTGAGCTGAATGATCAACTTTAATAATATAATCACAAACATCTTTTTAAATGTCTTACTGAATTTACACATTGGCAGGATATCAAGCTGTCTGTGGTAATTACAGCGTATGAAAGCTCTCAACCCTTCATTATTCCTGCAGAAATGATTAGAGTGTGGTGGGAGTACTGTGAATGTGTGGGAGTGTGGTGGGAGTACTGTGAATGTGTGGGAGTGTGGTGGGAGTACTGTGAATGTGTGGGAGTGTGGTGGGAGTACTGTGAATGTGTGGGGGGTACCTGTGTGTTTTCCAGTGCATTTAACAGTCATTATAAAAGCATCATCTGTACTTGTGTATAGTAAAGTGCAGGGCCACAAGCTGGGAGCACCCACCACACTACACATTAACCCTCTATAAGGTCGACGATCCCCTCCTGGTTGGCTGTCAGGAGCCGTGATTGGGCAGGTTGAGAAAGAGCCTGGAGCTTGATGGGAGGTGCAGGAGAAGCTGGAGCGTTTCCTCCTCTTTGGAACATTTGCAGTATCTGTCTCACTGATAAAGCCTGAAGATTTGGCCTAGATTCCCACAATCCAATC
Organism: Tenebrosternarchus preto; assembly: GCA_025802075.1. Taxonomy (NCBI): domain Eukaryota; kingdom Metazoa; phylum Chordata; class Actinopteri; order Gymnotiformes; family Apteronotidae; genus Tenebrosternarchus; species Tenebrosternarchus preto. Next base: position 1,002,764 of record JAOYMR010000023.1, read on the forward strand.
AGGGCCTTCCACTTTCCGGCTTTGGCTTGGAATGGGGAGCCCCTGCCGGTGCTGACAGCCTTCTGCTATTCCCAGAGGCTGCTTGGAATAGAGATCCAAAAAGGTGTGATTTAAAAGCTACAGCTCTGAGCAGCTCTGAGCACCTCTGTAACGTGGCCCAGAGCTCAGCATTAGGAAGCAGCCAGTTTGCACTGATGATTCTGGCAGGCTGTCTAAAGACTTCCATGCGCTGCCTCTTGAGTGTTCGTCGTTAGCAGGGCTTCAGACACTGGCCACATGTTCTCTGCTCTGTAATGTTGCCCCATAGCCACAAAACTATCTATTATAAGTGCTTATTTCTCAAAAGAGAAGCTAAATGCTAAATAAATAAAGTGCATATTTTTTACATTAAAGATTTTTTTTTTTATTTCAAGACCACAAAAAAGGGCAAATTGTGTTCAAATAAATAAATCATAAGAGAATAGATGAATAAACATTCCTTCTGTAAAACATTCATCTGTTTACAGCAGCACTGTACAGTTTTAACTAGGGTAGGATTCTAGAGCTGGGCAGTTTTAACTAGGGTAGGATTCTAGAGCTGGGCAGTTTTAACTAGGGTAGCATTCTAGAGCTGGGCAGTTTTAACTAGGGTAGGATTCTAGAGCTGGGCAGTTTTAACTAGGGTAGGATTCTAGAGCTGGGCAGTTTTAACTAGGGTAGCATTCTAGAGCTGGGCAGTTTTAACT
>JAOYMR010000023.1:1012328-1026706 GCA_025802075.1 Tenebrosternarchus preto
TGGTGTACAAAGCTATTAACATATAATGTGCATTTATTTAAAGAGTCAAGATTGATCTTTTTGTTATTTATTTGCAGGAAACCATGCTAACAAACATAAGTCCATACACCTAGAAAATCAAACCAGTTATAAACCTGTCATTTCTGTAAACCCACATGCAGATAAGGAGAGTACTGCCTTCATGCTCTGCTTACTGTGGGTTGCTACTGTCAACATCACACACTCCTGTCATCATCACACACTCCTGTCATTATCACACACCCCTAACTGTCATCATCACACACCCCTAACCGTCACCATCACACTCCTAACCGTCATCATCACACTCCTAACCGTCATCATCACACTCCTAACCGTCATCATCACACTCCTAACTGTCATCATCACACTCCTAACTGTCATCATCACACTTCTAACCGTCATCATCACACTCCTAACTGTCATCATCACACTCCTAACCATCATCATCACACTCCTAACTGTCATCATCACACTCCTAACTGTCATCATCACACTCCTAACTGTCATCATCACACTTCTAACTCCCAAAATCTGAATCAACTGGGAATCTCATCTCACAGCTCTATTATGCACCATAAACGCATAACTGAGTATAAATTAAACAGGGAAAATACTGATAAATGTAGTCTGACAAATATTCACTGTAGACTGTCACAAAACACACCATCTTTGACTAAACAAACATGTTTGATCTTGCTTTCAGACAAACAAACACACACACACACACACACACACACACACACACAGACTCTGTTATGATTGCCTTTGAAGAGCTGGGATCCCAGTCAAGTTCTTCTTGCCACAGTAGACAGGCTGTGCTGGGATTCATTCTTTATTCATTTCTTATTTGGTACTGAAGTATAAAAAGTGTGTCCCCTATTCAGTACTGAAAAGTGTCTGAAGTGTGTGTATGTATGTCACACCCAACTCCACCCACCCCCATCTGGGTCCTGCAGGCCTACTGAACTCCATCATCGCCAACCCCACCCACTATTGGTGCATCCCTGACAACCTTCCCCATCATTACCCACACTTCTTTGCATGCATTAATTTATTATCCCAATTAATGTCCATGCTGGCAGCAGTCAGCAAGAACAACAGCCAATCACAGATATGACCATCTGCATAATTCCATATATGGAATGATGACAGTAATTCAGCACAATTTCTGCACTTCAAAGCTGAGTGGTGCGGGATCTCTTCACCGACTCTCTACAGGATCTCTTTGAGTGGTGCGGGATCTCTTCACTGACTCTCTACAGGATCTCTTTGAGTGGTGCGGGATCTCTCTCTGAATGGTGCAGGATCTCTCCGCTGCCTTTCTAATGGATCTCTCCAGTGCTTTCCCGCATAGGTCCTGCACAGTGGGGTCTTGTTTGGTCTTGTTTAGGGAGTAAAGCAACTGTCCTGTCTACAGAGCCCAGCAGTGTGGATGCTCACTTACAAAAAAAAACTTGAGGTATAAAGCCAGTTCTACCAATGGAATGTCAGAAAGCGCTGGCAGGAACACCGTTAGACAAGGTAGTCGAATTTCAGTGGTTTACTGACCATTTCTCCGAAAGAAGAGAGAATTGCTGCTGGGATATCAGGGAGGCAGGTGAGGCATCAGGGAGGCAGGTGAGGCAGCAGAATCTCTGTGGTGAGGGAGGCCTGTCACAGGCAAGCACAGAGAGCGACTGTAAGAACAAAAAGCTATTCTTTATTTTTAAAAGGGTTTGGACAGAGCACCTATGGCTTTTTTAGGGACGTTTACTTTATTTCCACACTAGTGAGACTCGTTCGGTCCTGCATGTTACAGGGATTATGGTGCACTAAGCTACATCCAACCACTGCTCTGCTGAACAGGTGTAAAATATACAGAGTACCAAAAACATGCATATGGAAATGTGCAACTCTCTATTTACTTTTTGGGGGGTTTTTTACGTTTAATTTTGAAGTGATGTGCTGTCCTGTACGAAATTCAATCACGAGGTGCCGTCTCCTCCCCCTCGATGCTGAGAGCCGTTTCCAAGCGCTTGCATCACGGAGCTGTAAAAATAAAAGCAGTTGGGATTATCATTAGTGATAGAGCAAGTGCAGATAACAGGTAGAGGTGCTCATAAGAGCTCCACTGAAGTGAGCGGCTCAACACTAATCAGAGCTGACAGCGAGATTTACAGAGCACTCATTAGTGTCTATCTGGGCTCTGGATAAGGCTAGATAGTATCCCAGACAGCAGCAGGAGAAGTCCTAGGTCAGTAAATAAAGCAGTGATAATATGTCATTTAATATTATAACAGTCATTTAATAGAACAAAACTTAAGATGGAAGAAAATAATCCATTATGATGTCATAAAACATCCATGTTGTTATCAATTAGTAACAGAAAGCTCCTGTCATTAGCGGTTAGCGCTATGCTGGTTGGAATCTTCCATGCAGGCCCCACAGACACATCCTACTTTCCTTCCCATGATGCCTCTGGACTCACCTTAAAAACACAGGAGTGACAGACTAAAGTTTGGTGAAAGGTCAAAAGATGTGAATAAAACTAAACTGCTAAAAATAAATAAGTAAAATGGAGTGAGTGTAGATCGATTAAATATCAAAACAATCATGTTTGAGGCATGAGAGGAAAAGATTAAGCCCAAAGAAGGTTCCAGCAAAACCACAGCTTGTTGGGAAAGGGAGTCTGCAAGAATTTAGGGAAAGACTTGAGAAGTAGATTTAAAAGGAGCAGAGAGAGAATGGGAGAGAGTGAGAGAGAAAATGAGAGAGAGAGAGAGAGAGAATGAGAGAGTGAGTGTGAGAGAGAGAGTGAGAGAGAAAATGAGAGAGAGGCAGCCAGTTGGAGGGGGAGACTGCAAGCTAAAGAAAGAGATAGTGGACTGCAGGGAGAGACTGTGTGAGATGTAGGGAGAGACTGTGGGATGTAGGGAGAGACTGTGGGATGTAGGGAGAGACTGTGTGGGATGTAGGGAGAGACTGTGGGATGTAGGGAGAGACTGTGTGAGCTACAGGAATGAGCACCGATGGAAGTGCCTGCAGTGGCTGGGTTGATGGCAGCCTGTGAAGGGGTGTTTACTATTCTCTCTTGTTTACTGTTAGATTTTTTTTTGCGTAATTGGACTTTTATAAATCTAATTTAAAAAAATATCACAGTATTGTAAAACTTGACTATTAGCATTTTTCTTTCTCTCTCTTTCACACACATATACACACATACACACACAGACACACACACACATGCACACACACTCCCAGTCTTAAAGTTGTGCAGGCTTTGAATATCTAGTGGAAGTTCACCGAAGGTGAGGATGATTTGTATTGGTAATGTGAGCAGGAGAAGGGCCATCCAGGCGTGTTCATCGCTGTGTGGCACTGCGGCAGCCAGTCAGGCAGCCTGGAGCTTCTCCCCTGGAGCTCTCACTCCATTCATACAAAAATCCAGAGCTTCTGTCATGCTGAGAAAACACCACAATTAAAGCAAAGCAGCTTTTGGTAACAGTATTGGCTCAACAGTACCAACGTTCAAAACTGAAGGATGCTTTCACACAGCCGTTCTTGGTTCCTCAAACAAAATCAGGCCTGACCATGTGAGCTATGCTAACTGTAGAGCGTTTTTACTGTTAAGGTGAAGCACATTTTCATGCTGACCATGACTGGTACCTGTGGGATCTATAGAAGGATGCAGTATATAGCAGTGTGAGAATGTAAAGTTCTCTCAGCATATCATCAGCCTCCCTGGACCTGTTCCACTCACTCACTGTGCTGAAGAGAGAGAAAGTGTGTTAGGGGAGAGGAACACACACACAATGCTGCTTTGGAGCTTTAGTTCTGAATGTGCTGTATACTCCTATCCGCATGATATATACTTTGTGTGAAACCCACAAGATTAGAGAGGGGACTGCAGAAACACTTCCTGTTCCTATTAAATGCCAGCCCAGCGCGTGTTAGCGCTGATAGCACAACCCCTTCCTTTAGTCTCCAGTCTACACGTGTGTGGTGTTCAGCACATGCTCTGTTTATTTCCAGTACAAGGTGTTCACTCATGTAATTTACCCTTGGAGTTCAGTGACATTTGCACACCACAGATACACACACACACACACACACTTTTAGTGACATCACATTCCTCTTACTGCATTCTGGCTGCATCTCCCACATAAACGTTTTCATAAAATGTCATTTTAATTACGCGATTTAAGGATTATATAACCATTCACAAAATGTCCTGAATTTATGAATCACTGCAGGCCAAATTCAACACAATGGTACAGAATGAATGAAACACTACAAAAACCATTCTGGTAATGGCATCCGACTCTGAAACACGTCCACTATATGTACAATTGTTACATTTGATCATTTGATCATTATTATTGTTATGCAAATATTATCTCCGCTGCATATTTTAAATATTTGTTACTTCATTTGCATGTTGTACATTCACTGCAGTCCATGCCTTTGTCTTTTCAACCAACATCATAACGATTAGCTTTGCTGTGGAGCAGAACCGACCTCACCTCGATTAGACTTCACTGAACTGCTATGTTGCAAGAATATATTCTCTCAGGTTTCAAACGTTTCCAAATTAGCGCTAAAAGTTCTGACGTGGTTTCTGAACGAGCACAGCAGAGAACACACAAAGTCCCGCAATGAAGCAGAAGAAACACGTTTCTTTATAATTGAGTCTGTTAGTGCTTTGTACATGTTCATAAATGAATAGTGGAAACAGTCTGGAACCGCAGGGAGGCAAGACACGCAACTGGAGAAGGACACGTAGAAAAGATCATGACTGACTGCCTTAAGAGGCAAATCATCTGCACGCCTGAGGAGGCCGTTCTCAAAGGCTGTTCTCGTGATTGGGCGGGACTTCGTAGAGCTGGGATCCCGTCCCCTCACAGGCAGAGGTACCGCCCAGGCCGCGTACACACACACGTGACCACGCTAAAGGCATGACAGTGCTCCCACACGGCATTCGCCTTCACACCTGTAGGGAGTGTGTGCGAGAAGAACGTCAGGGATGTTCAGACCAGGGTAAAGGGGCCACCACAGCCTCCCCCACTCTGAACAGATAACGAGAGACATTTAAGGGTGTCATAGGGTGAAAAGGGGTACTGATTTGCAAGGGAAATTTCCGCTTTATTAGATAATGTCTGCTTTCACTCCACAGGAGGGATTCTAATTGCCACTGAAGACATACAGCAATTTCGACCCAATTTATCCATGACAGAGCACACACACACACACACACACACACACACACACACACACACACACACACACACGAGGCAGCCAAGCATATATAAAGAGGGGTCAGTTGTATATGCCCAATTATTGCATTGAGCTGATTATTCTGGCATTTTATGCACAAATTGGTCACAAGTGGCAAAAAGGGCAGGAAGATCCAACAGCAGCTCTGAGACACACTGTGGTTCTGAGACGCACTGTGGCTCTGAGACGCACTGTGGTTCTGAGACACACTGTGGTTCTGAGACACACTGTGGTTCTGAGACGCACTGTGGTTCTGAGACACACTGTGGTTCTGAGACGCACTGTGGCTCTGAGACGCACTGTGGCTTCCCCCATTAATTAGACATGTAGACATTAGAGAGCAAAGACTCTCTCCCCTTCCTGTTTCTCCAGCCCTCCCTCTCTCTCTCTCTCTCTCTCTCTCTCTCTCTCTCTCTCTCTCTCTCTCTCTCTCTCTCTCCCTCTCTCTCTCCCTTTCTCTCTGCACTCTGAGATCCTGTTTCATTAAGAATCTTCGAGTTTTAGTGTTAAATATTGTATGTACTCCACTTAAGGTTCATAATTTATGTATCTGTTCACTCAAGCAACTGTTTTGATATCTGGACTTACCAACATAATCAGACCTGCAGTGCGCAAAGAAGGTTGTGAGTTTGCTTTCACCGAGGAAGGAAAACACCGCACTGTAGCCCCTCAGAACATGTGAACGTTGAGCTCATCCAGAGAGGGCGAAGGTTGGAAGGCCTTGATTCTACCCCTTAATAATTAATTTAGCATATAATAAGTAATTTCACATAACCGTGGACAGGCAGTGCTTGAAACTGGCTATTAAGGGGAAAAGGAGAGAAATGCCACTCCACAGCCCTGTAGAAAATGAGATGATGAGCTTCTCTGTGTAGCTCCTGTCTGCCCCGTTCATTTATAAACCACATTAGTCACGCTGCTCACTGTGGTCAGTCCACTGTTTCACAGTTGTGTTGTGTTCTGCATACTAGGCAGTTTGGCTTACACACAAACCAGACACACACACACACACACACTGAGGTTTAAGATGGAAACTGAGACTCTCTGATCTGTTAAATGAGATGTTGCTATGTTGTCTCTAACCCGACGGGGTCAGTTTGTTGCCACGGTAATGGTGGCGGGCGGTAGGCCCGTGGGCTGCCGTGGACGGGCAGAGGGAGGCGTGTGGTGCGACTGTATCACGAACCCAATGATCGCTACTAAAAAAAGTCACCATTAGCGCGGGGCTCCGTGAACCACTGGAGCAGCAACATGTGAAGGCATTCTGGGTAACGGGACACCGCTCAACGGGGTGCAGGTCATTAGTACAGCCACTTAGACGGCAAGGCGGTGTGACTCTTACTCTCTCCTTTAATCACCTACACTACAGAGGGCAGGCAGAGCACACAGATGTCTCCAGAACGCTGGATTCAGGGGAAACGCACTAGTGGCTCATAGCCTCCTGAAAACCAGTGATTCTGTGCTCACAGTTCTGATAGTACAGGATAGACTGGATCTTGGACCTGATTAAGCAGTACACACTAAAAGGTACACAGTACACACTAAAGGTACACAGTACACACTAAAGATACACAGTACACACTAAAGGTACACAGTACACACTAAAGGTACACAATGGTGAGCTCACAGGAAGGAGATCAGCATACACATCCTCACAGACACAAACTATCAAGCATATACACATACACACAGTATATATATATATATATATATATCAGAAATAGCAGTATTTTAAGCTTATTTTATAAATTGTATATATTCTAAAGCACAGCATAAAACACTTAAATGAAATAATTGATAAAGAACATTATGCTCATATATTGTTCTCTAATTTTGATCTCCAGTGTATATATTGTCCACTCACTCTCACCCCAGCAGTTCTCTGGTCATTTCTCCTTCAAGCTCTGGTTCTCTACCAGCATCTTGGGTGTTTGAGGACCATGCAGCCTATGTTAGGTGTTTCCAGGAGTGCACATCTATCTCTACTTTCATCACATCCATCTCCTTCTTCTGCTGGTTCTCCATCACTACTACGTTTGGCTGATTAGTCATTACCATTTTGTCAGTCTGTATCTAGAAAGTCCCACAGGATCTGGGATGGTAGATTTGTATTTATGTTGATTTTGTGTTGAGAGCTTGTTCCTGTGCTGCTATGATTAGTGCCTCTGTGTTGTCTTTCAGTCCAGCCTTTTCCAGCCACTGGTAGGATTTTTCTATATAATCTGCTTCCACTATTTGCCACTGGTACATACTGTGTGGGGTTGATCCTCCCATGAAGGTTCCTGCTCCTCCATACTCACAGGTATCTGCTGTCTGAGATACTCGCTAAGCACCTCATTACTTGGGGCCATCTTCCTGGTGCATTCCTGGATCTTCCTGGTTGTTTCATCCTGGATATTGGATCTGATGCTCCCCTCCACGTATTGTAGTCTCAGAGTGCTGGATTTTGGGATGAAACTCTCTGTATGTTGAGGAGTTTCTTTGTCTAGATGTCAATGGCTTCCTTCTCCTCCTTCTATCTCTGTCTCTTCTCTTGCTAGTTTATTGTGTCAGCAGGGTATCTGATGATGGTAGAACATAGGTATAGATAGCCTGGATCTTCTCATTCTCAGGATCTGGGTTCTCAGGACTTGCTTCACTCTTCGTACATGTTTGGTTGTAGCTGCTCTCTTCATGATTCCCATTTGCCTGTGGGATTCCAAGGTTCTTGTAGCTGCCCTGAACATCTGTTACGTTTCCCTCTGTTAGTGCAGTTCCCCTCAGTTCTAGCTACTTTCTCTCTCTCTGTATCCAACCACACTTATCCAGTTGGTGAATATACTGGTGAGATGGATTAGTGAGTCAACGTCTCGTTCACTTTTGGCACACAGCAGCTTAATGCCAGTCATGTGGCGCAGGTGGCAGATGGTTACTCCATCCTGTGCCGCTGACGCTACTGCAACGAAAGTGCGGCAGCCGGTAAGTTTGGAAAGGAGGCTTCCCAGGTCCTGGCTGAACAGACATGCTGTCTGTAATTGTATGGTGAGAGGATTCACCAGCTGCCAGTCTCCACTCCATCCTGGCAGGACCTCACACATCTGCTCCTGGAGCCCTGACGATGAGGTCGCCGTGGCGCCATCCCCAGTGACTATGTGGAGATGCAGCGTGTCGGCCCAGCTGGGGAGAGTGCAGCCAGCCATCTGTGGAAGAGATTTTTCCCTATGCAGGTTATTTAAAAATACTTCTAGTTTCTGACAACTTATTTTGTATAATTCATTGTCATGTGTACTTTATGAAGCTATATATAGTACATATCAGACATGACAATCACATTAGTAATATTTAGGTAATTCTCTAGGTAATTTGAATGGCCAGAATATTTTCTATAGCCTACTAGTCTACTCCACAGATGCACTACATTAGCATATTATAATGCGATATTTGCAAGGAGCTTCCCACACCCGACAATAACCACGGCGACGGAATGATGCAACTACATTTGGTGAGGATCCAATCACAGTTCATTATCGCTGCGCTAACCTTGCCTCTGTGTACCTGCTGTGGCCCAGCTGGGGGCTTTTCTCAATACTGCCGTTTTCATGGCTGGGGTTAAACCTGCACATCTTGTTGAAACTGTGACTGTGAAGACAGCTATTGTGGCGTAAAATGGTTGCCGACGGTGTTCTTCTGACAGTAAAAAGGCAGCACCATCCAAGGTCATTCTGGAACACGCAGTGAGTGTAGCTACAATCCACTTCAGTGACCTCCAATAGTGTCGCAAGGTCATTGTGGGATGTGGAGTCTTTTTTCCTTCTCTCTTTGTAGCAGAGTACAATATAGAGGAGAAACCTCTGGGAGAGGAGGTCAGCACTGCTCTGTTGATTTGGGCCCTTATTTAGCTCGGCCAATAAATAAACAGATGTTCATCAGCACAGAACTTTGGTTTATAAATAATTTGGCCTCCACGTCTTCCATGATCTATGTCTGGTCAGTATGATCTATGTTGCACATGAGTAAATGACTCTGATGTTAGATTCTTCTCGGGAGTTTCTATCTAACAAGGCAGAATTACAACCATCGTGGACTGTGGTGTGTGTGTGTGTGTGTGTGTGTGTGTGCTGTTTATTCAAGGCCTGGTGAAGTACCATTTCGACTCAGCTCCTTGCATCCTCACATGCTGCTTGCATTGTCTTTGTGCTGGGCTTCGTCTGCACTGCTGAAGCCTCACCTGCTTCAGCCTCCCCTGCTTCAGCCACTCCTCTCTGTTCCTGTGCCTCTGGCTTTGCCATGATCAGCAGTTGCTCTTTTCTCTCTCTCATCACAGCAGTAAAAGAGCAGTAAGATGGGAGACCCAAACCTGCAGGTGTTCACTAGCCTCTTCTGCATGGCGATTACATGTTCATTTGTTTTCTTTTATAAGAATTCAACCTCAGTTCTCTGTAGCTCTGATGTCAGGGTTCGTTGTACAAGCACTGACCACCACTGACCGTCAGTGACAGATATTTACAGAAAAAAACTACACTACTGCAAAACAATGTTTGGAAATGAACTGTGCAATCGTTTTATATATAGATATGCTATTTGCAGTTATGAACTTATTTAGAGTGCTCATTTTTCTAAATGCTTTTTTCAAATTCATTAAGAAAGCCCTTTTCCTGGAGGGGTCCATTGTCAATTTAACATTGCCACTGTAATATTAAGGTGGTTAAAGGTGTGATGAAGACCAGATGTTTAAGCTCTACAGGAGGGACTGGAGGCCACCATAAAAGAGCAGGTAACTGCAGTTGACATTGCTGATATAAAACCAGGATATTCCGCTGAGATTAACAGAGCAGGTTTTAAGGGAGGGATGCATTTGTCTGAGTTTGCCGAACACTGATGAAGCAGCCTGGCTGGACTTCAGAGAGTTTTGCTAATGAAGCTGAACTTGGCTTAGTAACGGCCGTGTACTTCCACAGGGCTGCACAAGCCAGTGGCCCTGAGAACACAAGGACTCAGAATGGAACATCCAGCCAAGGGCTTTGGTAGGCTGCACCTCTGACATTCACTACAAGGAACTCTAGGATTAACTAGAACAAGGTGTCACAACCTGCAGAGTCTGATTAAAGCAAGCAAGGTAGATAATGAGACGTAATTATAGCGTTAACAACATTTGAAGACAATTCAGAGTATTTACGTACATCACCTGCACATGGATGGGGTTAAACCCAGGCTTGAGAGCTTAGGTGAGCTTCTGAAGCAACATTAGTGAAGACTTCTTCTATTACCAGTCTCTTAAAAACAGACTACCCTCCAAGGGTGAGTAACAATGTTAGATTCACAGTGGTGCACAACGTTCTCTGACATTTTCTGTTGCCTCCATCTGTTGCTTTTGTCGTACCACTGATGTCTCTCCCAAACATCTTCTTTTTAAGTGGATCGGTTGTGGCATATGGTAATGTTGCCTTATTGTCTGCACCAGTGGTGTGACATTGCTAATCTATTAAACATCCACAGATTAGGACCATCAGGGTTACCAGAAATTATTAAATTACAAAATAATTCTGAGAAACTGAAGATGTCCAGAACAAGCATTAGGTAGCCCTGTACTAATAAATCAGCCCTGGGAATTGTGTGTGCAACACAGCAGCAGCACCACAAATGTGTAAACAACCTGGCTGATGAAAAGAGCGACAGTATTCCCAAAACTATCAGATATTCACCGGAGATGGAAGAGAAATCGACCCGTTCAAAAATGGGAAATTATGGCGGAGGCCAAGATCAATGAAAGCCAAAGTGGAAAATATGGTCAAGGCATCAAGGTTAAAACACCTTTAATCTTTTGGGGGAGAAAAGAGAGTAATAAACATGCTGGGGTTCTTCACTGTCATGGCCTCAGTTTCATGTCTACAGGCAGCATCTGGATGACTTGACTACAGGATGAGCGCCATCTGCTGGCCTCTGGAAAAATGTTTCAGGAGCAACTTTTACAATGAGAGTTTCCGATTCTAACGCAGTTTGTTTTTTCCACAACTTTTCTTTTTTAATTGCTCAAAAGAGGAGTTACAAAATGTAATTTACCGTGACATTCATTTGAAATGTGGCAGGTACTGGTAAACTGAACTAAACACGGGGGAATTGATCAACTACTAACAGATGTCTCTTTCTCTCTGCTTCAAGCATAATCCTGTTGATAAGTGATCTAACAGAAAATTAAAAACAGCCCATAATTCAACATTCAGATAAACAGTCGAGCACTGAATTTCCCAGACAGTTTGTTCAAGGCCACTATTTCACTCAGTGTGGCAGAGCTATTTCTTGCCAGCAGGTGTCAGCACAAACCAACACATACCTTCTCCGGTAGCACGTCGCTACATCTAATAAAACCAAAGAAAATCTGCATTCATTAGTATTCTAAACTATACAAGCCTGCATGTTTCAGCCAAGCAAACTCAAACCACAGTTCAAAAAAAAAGGATTCAGATGCGTACTTGTGGGATGGGATACTGGGGATGAAAACCGGTACCTGAAACTAACAAATACCGAATGAAATTCCCACCAATTGCTTCCTACAACTACATTTGCTATTGTATGGCTCTCCAGAGGACTCCCTTCTGTTGGCACCTGACACCTACTTGACTTGACTTGTTTTCTAGAGTAGAACGACACGAACGCTGGTTTGTTCTAGAGTGGAATGACATGAAAGCGGATTGTTTTCTAGAGTAGAATGACATTTAGACCCTGTTAGTGTGTCCTTCAAGACTAGTTAACGTCAGTGTTATTATCAATGCCCACAGTTTTATCCCTGACACAATCTACGCTTTGCAGTAGTGCTATTTTAACTATGTCAAAATTACAGTTTTTTTTTCTATTATAAAATGACATTCTTTAAGGTATAAAGGTAGGATTCGTTATGTTCAAAGCACATACAGATACAGAAAATTGAAGGTTACCTACCAGCTTTTATAATAACAGTTTCTGAAGCTATATTATATAACAGAAATAGCATTAACTTTTTAAAAAATCAAATATATCCTTTCACTGCAAACACTACTCATGTATGTTACTCTTTACACATGAGAAAAGTAAACGCATATAATTACATTCAGCTGAATGGCGAGAGAATGAGAGTAACGCCTATTTTTTTTAAAAAAGAACGAAGGACACGTGTGGTAGGATCACAACTCCATTTTGTCACGAACTTCCGAAAAACATCTTGAATTTCCCTCTGGGATTAATAAAGTGATCTATCTATCTATCTATCTATCTATCTTAAAAGACAACAGCGGGGGGGGGAGTGAGAGAGAGAGAGCGAAAGAGAGGAAGATTGAGAGAGAAGGAGCGAGAGAGAGAGGAAGATTGAGAGAGAAGGAGCAAGAGAGAGAGGAAGAGTGTGAGAGAGAGGAAGAGTGAGAGAGGAGATTCAGGAAACATTATTAAATTGCTGAGCATGTAGGGAGGTTACATTAAGGAGACAGTGTCTCAGCAATTATTTATTTATCACTTCTGTAAGGCATCCATCCATTCATCCATCCATCCATCCATTCATTCATTCATTACAATGGAATGCCATTAAAATTACAGCAATATTTGAGATAGGATTGATGCTTTTAATGACATCAGAAAATGAGCTTTGCCAAATAACTGAAAATACATCTTGTTATTTTGGGGGGGAAATTTCTTCAGATGGGTTCAGTTAATTTCATCTACAGCCTTCCTCCTGTAAGCTAAACAGGTTTCTTCTCTGGTGCAGTGCACAGGCACAAGCTCGAGTACAAGAAAACCTTCATCAGCCATAACGTAGGACACAGGAACCATCATCCTGCAGATGCTCAGCGTCTCTGCTGTCCCAGACGACCAGTCCTGAATCTTCAGCTGAAGTGTGTCAGTCACCAGCAGATACACGCGTCGTTCATTAGCGTGGAGTGCAGGTCCTGTCCCACTCCACCCTGCACCACATGCCCTGAGTCCCTCGCCGCAGCAGCTCTCAAGGATCCAGGGTTCTGAGTGGCTTATTTTGGGGATGTATAATTGGAAGTCTATGCTTTAATTACTCCTCCAGAAGCTTAGGACATACCAGTGCCCTCCTCTTCTGTTCTAGGACATACCAGTGCCCACTCTCCTCTGTCTCCTCTTCTGTTCCTGATTAATTATACACAGGACGAGTAACAGGGATCGATGTTTTCTGGACAGAGAGCATGGAGACGTGATGATGATGTCGTGAGAGATGCACATTTATCATGATGTCATTCTGCACCTTTTATTTACTCGCTAAGAGAATCGAAACTTTGCTTCCTCTGCATTTTAACAGCTAAGGGATGATATTTCTGATTAATGAAGCACAATCCTGCCATGTTTTGTGCTCTTTGTGGTGCTGATCACTTAAACTCTTGAATCGTGTTTGTTCATTTGTTTGTCTGTTTATTTGTTTGTTTTTTTTTAAAATTAGTTTCTTTAATTTTTACTTTCTTTAATTAACATGCTGACAAACCACTTACTCTTTAAGGAAAGCAACTCATTCATACAAAAGGTTACACACACACACACCACACACAAACACACACACGCACTCACACACGCACACCACACACACACACCACACACACACCCACACACACACACAAGATGACAAGGTCCACTACTGGTTCTTAAACATAAGTTATGTCAGTATTCATAGTCCACTGGCCTAAAAGTGTTTACTGACCAAACCACATACATCTCTACATACAGACAGTAGTCCTGATTACCTAGACGACTGCTTTAAAATCATGACTAACCTGCAAAAATCAAAGGGAAATGGAAGAATGAAGGCTAAATTCTGCTACATACTGCACCCTACACACTACACACTCCACACTACACCCTACACCCTACACACTCCACACTACACCCTACACAGTAGAGCTGTGAACTCAACTCTCCTGTAAAAGGACCCCTGACATTACTTACTCTTCTTTAATGATGTAAAGAAACATAAGAGAAAAGGTTTACAAACCAGGAAAATGAAAAGATACATACTGCACCCTACACACTACACACTACACCCTACACACTCCACACTACACCCTACACAACGATGTAAAGAAACAGAAGAGAAAATGTTTACAAACCAGGAAAATGAAAAGATACATACTGCACCCTACACA
>JAOYMR010000023.1:1059101-1073638 GCA_025802075.1 Tenebrosternarchus preto
ACATCTACCCACACACACACACACACACACACACAACCCCACCACACACACATCTACCCACTCACACACACACACCACACACACACATCTACCCACCCACACACACACACACACCACCACACACACACATCCACCCTCCCCCCACACACACACACCACCACCACCACACACACATCCCGATAACATTTTAAACAATACACTTAATGGAATAACTTCTGCGGAGAGGTGCATGGCATTATGGGAGAGCATTTGTCTAACTGGGCCCCAGCCCAAGATCTGCATCCAAAACCACAGTGCAAATATCTAAAACGCTGAGCCTCTAATGTTACATGAAACTATGTGGGGGAAAAACATTCACTGTGGATGTTATCAGACCATTATCAGACGGTATAGAAATGCATTCAAGGTAAACTGCTGTAAACAAACCTTTGTGTAGTAGACATTAATGATTATAGAAATTGGCGTGGACTGGCATGGACTACTCATTTCTTAATACTGAACTTAATCCTTCAACCAAGTTTTGTTCACTTGTGAATTTTCCACGTTTATGAAAGTGGAATGGTTAACCTCAGAATGTAAACACCCCTCGAGTCATTGCCGGCGATTTAGGCATGGAAGATGTGAAGATCAACATTTTAATCCAAAAAAACCAACCTTCATCCTCTTTGACATAAAACATTTCGACGTTAGTCTGCATCAGTGCTGTACATGTATTCAAACTCTGCATGGATACGACCGCTGTGATGCAGAAGAGAGACGTCTCCAAGGATCAGAACTTCAGCTCAATTAAAACCCTGCAAAATAAATAAGTAAATCTACTATGTCACCATTCTTTTATAGAAATATGCTCCTTTATTTATCCTTCTGCATTTTTATTAGATACTTGTGTGTGTAGTTTTCATATTATAGCACAAGATGGTGGTTGTTCATTTTCTCATGCAACTAAAGACCTTCAGGTGGTGATGCTGAGAGTAACAGCACGAACCACCATGGCTTTACTTTGGCTGTGTGTTTTCCAAGTCACAGCCAGTAGAGTTTTAAACAGGAAGAAGCTTTATTTCCATGCCTCTTAATGCACTAGATGCCTCTGGTGGCCCCACCTGGACTGCACTGTTTTTACATGCAAATTCAAAACTGCCAAACCTTCCAGCTACCATCTCTAGGGTCGCAGGCACAGTTTACACTCTTTGATTGAGTAGAGAAACACACAGTTGTCACACATCAGAAAAATTGGAGTTGTGAGGTACAGCTTCCTAATCCATAAAAAACTGGTTCTCTCATTCTCTCACCCCCCCCCCCCCCCGTAAAAGACCCACAGCTCCTCCTGCTCCCATCTTAGATCTTCTCTGTTATTTTCTTCAGAAATATTCTGACTAAGGCTATTTGAACAGTGAAAGGATCTTCTGCTCAGGTATAATTCAGGTGTAGCAGTTATATATGGGTTTATTTTCAGACCTTTTGTGAATTATACATTTGTGAATGTGCGTGTGTGGGTAATTGCAGGTGTACTATATACATGGTACAGTAGGAACGACAGCACAAGCTCAGGGTTAATACACAGGATAGCAAAGTGTTTCCAGACAGGAACAGACAGAGTGCTTTAAACACATACAACACCGAGATCTAATCCAGTCTAGTCAAGTCAGGCTCTCTAACTGAAAGGCTGATAGACAAGATTAGACAACAAAGACATATAAACACACAGACACACACACACACACACTTTTCTCAGTTTTTTGGTTCTGCCATTAGCTTTTATCAGTCCTATGATCTAGCCATTTTTGCTGTGTGCATGCATGTGTGTGCATACACACACACACACATGCACACACAGTTATACACACACACACACACACACACACACATGCACACACAGTTATACACACACACACACGCACACACAGTTATACACAGACACACACACACACAGTTACACACAGGCACAGTTTTAAGGCATTGGTGGCCTGTAGACTATGATGATTTGTGTTTTATTCTCTCAGCTTTTCTGAGGCTGGACATCACAACAAAAGATAGTCCAAACACTTAATCTGTCTCTGCTGTGATATTCAAACAGGTAACACCATGTAAATATTCATATTTATGACAGAAATAACATTCACATATTTTTGTCATGACAAGACTGAACACACCAATGCTAAGCAGAAATTCTAATCGGCTACTCCATTTTGTTTTGCATACTTGGTACACGTAGTATCTAATTCTTAACCACAAAATGAAATTACACACTAAAAATATTGTTACAGACCATGAACCTGTTCAAACTGTTGCAAATGAAATAATAACTTGCAAAGTGCATTCCACACAAAATAATAAATGTTTAATTACCACTAATAGAAAGTAGCAATTCTATAAAACCATAAATGAATGGGAGATGTTAGTTTTGGATCATTTCGTTTTTCCACACAGAACGCTGGTCTTTGATGCATCTCTCACACATTACTGTATCCTGTGCAATTAAAAGTAAATCTTAGGCAAAATAGAATAATCACTGTTGCATTTTAAGAGCTAGCATCTGTTGATTTGAAAATATTACATTTAAATTAATTAGGCTTCTAAGAGATATAACAAAAACCTTGTATTATATGGATACTGTTTTTAGTATTTTTTTTTCTGTGAATATTTTTGATTATTTGACACGTGTTGATGCCCTCAGGGTGGATCCTTACCTCCTCCCAGCTACGTTACTCTGAGCGAGAGAAGACTGAAAAGCAACTGCCCTCTCCAGCCTTTCCTGGCCTCTTCACACTCTTCTGTGGTGCCTTTCCTTGTGTCTTAAGCAACTAATTGCTTCAGTGACTCCTTCAGACGTGACACCTTGTGCACCATGTGCTTTGACCCTGACCCTAAACCTTCTTGTCAAAGTTCAATGTTCTTGGGTCAGTCCTGCCTCCTAGAAAACACCAGTGTCTCCTGGTTAGATGTGGAGTCACACCAGCCCATGTAAACCAAAGAGTGCAGAGGAGATGCAGAGAGTGTAGGGGAGTGTGTGACTAGGTGTGCTATAGCATCAGAGCTTGTTCATCAGAAGAAAGCACTTGACCTACATAAAGCTGGTTCATTCTCTGTGCTTGTACACGCTGCTTAAATAACATTTCACTGCCAAACATTCACAATGATACCTTGGGGAAATCAAAATTTCACAGCACAATCTATTTTCAGTGACGGCATCCAAGCCGGAAGAGTTTACAACAGCAGATAATGGCAGATTTTTAATGATAACACAGACGTGGATTTAGCTTCTATGACATCTGAGAAAATGCAGCATCTCTCAGCTCATTTCCAACAGGAAGTTTCCACAGGCAAAAGCACTTTCAATCTCCAAATACAAATTGTTTCTACCAGTTCATGGACCTCATATTGTTCCTTCATAATGACGTTCATTTATCTACATAAAATTGAACTGTACCAATGTTTAACTCACAGGAGACATTCTACTGAATATTTATGCACTGCAAGTTTTATAAAGGGTTCAAACTGAACGAGGCTCTGTCCTTCAGAACATTCTCTGAGGAACATGGCTGTTTAGGGGGTTTTCATGTCAAGTAGGTCTTGACCACAACAGTCAGTCACTGGAGACAGAAATTCACCTTTCATCTCTCGTTTCTTCCTAGTAACATTTCAAAACAGATCAACATATACCACTACTGGGAGGAACATGCTGGCGTCAGTCTGTGGGTGAAACATCAACCATGCGTTCATCTCATCTGCTTCATACATCAGTGATTACCTCAGACACTCCTGAACATCTGCTTCTGGTACCCCCTGCATTAATATGTATGTTAATACGTAATACTTATGTATGCATGGATTTGGGAATTCATGAACCACAAAGGACTTCTCAAGGACTTTACATACGTGCTGATCGAGGTGTACCTGAAGCGGAGCTTCGTGTAGTGACTGCAGGAGCATGAAGGCCCTGCCCTAATCAGACCTGGACTGTAATCAGACCCGGGCTTGCGGAGAGGCGCGTGGGCAGGTGTGCAGAAAGCAAACGCCTGTTCACTGGCGTAAACAAAACTGGAGGACGAGTGGAGAATGAAAGAAGAGAGCAGATGAGCGAAGAAGAAAGGGAGGTAGAAGAAAAGAAAAAATGAAAGCAGACTGTGGACCTGCTGGAGTTAAAGCACCTGTCTGTGTGCTCTGTGGTGTCTTCATGTTTCACAGAAGCTTTAGCATGATGCTAATCAGCACTGCAACTCGCTGGATAAGAGTTTCTCTGGTAAATACAAATGTGTAGGATCTGTTTGACAAAAGTGTCAAACTTCCATCTTTGTGAACTTCAAGAGAATCAATTTGCCATGAGACTCTGTCCATTTTTAGATGCAATCCTTAGAAGTGCCTCAAAGAAAGAAACATTTACCACAAAAAAGAAGAAAGAAGAAACAAACTGGCATAAAGGTTGCCCCCCCCTCCCCCCCTTTTTTTTTAGGTAGCAGATCCAAGGTTGACGTTCCCATGACCGGAATCATTTAATCTTTCATCTTGCTTTCCTGGGAAATTAAAGAGAGTGGCTTCCCCTTATCTTGATTTCCTCTGTTCTGAAAGAGTGCTGGGAACAGGGTAACCAGCATCGGGAACAACTGGGTTTTGTCTTGCTGTCCATTCCAGTTTATCTGGTGCACTTATATGTATTTGCTGGAGCAGGTCTCAGGTACATTTAATTAGATTACAGATAAGTTATGCCCCGAGCCCTCAGAAACAGCCATATATCAGCTGCTGGGTCTGTGACAGTTGTAGATGAGTTTACCCTGACCCCGTGACCCTGGGGCCGCCTGAGGTCGCAGACCATTCCAAGACTGCATGAAACATGAAGGAGAGAGCAGGGTAACGTGAGACAAGCAGCAGGTAGAGCCAAGCATGCACTTCCTGTCTGCTGTCCCAGCTAGAGCAACACGGAGGAGGGCAGTCGCTAACATCTCGCTTCTGGGCTGGAGGTATCACTTTCACCACTGTCACTGTGTCTCACAAATGTTTTACTTTTGTTGATGGTTATGAGCCTGCCAGGGCCGGTTATGCCCCCTGTCCTATGGTGAACTTATCTTTTTTCTTTATGTTTTCAGGAATTTCAGGAATTTGTGGTCTGTTCCATTTATCATGAAGGTTTGAGGGTTATTATATGTTTCTTAACCTCTGAACTCTAAATTATAGCTCTCTGTCAAATACTACAACCTATTTACCCACTGAGCACACAGAAATTATCAACAAAACATAACAATTGATCAGGCACTTAAAATAAACACCACAAACTTGCTGTAGACATTACAAAACATCTACGAATACATGTAAATGTACATATGCAGTAACACAGTGAATCATAAATTATTAATCGATCAAGAGTGATGACAACATGTTGATACTACTGTTGCTAAGTTACCCTCAGTCTGCCGTTCACCCTCTCGCTCAGTGCAAAGTTAAGCCCCTCCCCCGCACCACACCCATCCTCGTCTCCATCCGTGCTGGGTGGCGCTACCTGCCCTCCGCGTCCAGGAGTCAGCACGGCCCCACGGTGCTGACGCTGGTGTAGGTGAACTTGGACACGGACGCTCCGGTTGCCATGACGTCCTCCTCGGCCTCCCGGAAGCGGCGGCGACGTCGACACGAGCTGCAGCAGCAGGAGAAGGTGGACAGCAGGGCCTTCCGGAAGCGCTTGTTCATGAAGCAGTAGATGACAGGGTTGACGCAGGCCGACGTGTAGGACAGCAGGTGGATGAAGGAGATGGGGGCCCCGGAGAGAGCCCGCTGGGCGGAGGGCGGGTGGAAGGCCTTCCACGTGTTGGCGGAGTACAGAGGCATCCAGCAGATGAAGAACATGGTCACTATGACGATCAGCATGCGGATCACGCGTTTCTTGGCCATCAGCGTGGTCTCAGACACGTTGCTACGTGGATGGTCCACCTTGGCGGAGCCGGTTAGGGTGAGGGTGGACATCTCCATGGAGTTGGGCCGCTTCGACACCTGAACATAGCAACCGTCTCCATCGTCGGTGCCAGCCGAGAGTGTGGCAGTAGTGCCGTTTTTCGTGCCTGGACAGAGACCAACACACAAGCCTTAAATAGCATCTACAAGGCATACAGCCAGTTTTATCCAGCCAGAAACACTTCAGCTAAAGCTACCTGTATTGCAACATGTCAGAAACTTCAATGTTCCCATTTTTCCTGCACCCGAATGTTATTATCAAAGTTTAAGTCTTGGATCGAACTTGGGGAGGCAGTAATTTAGTGTTGTGTGTCAAATAGCAGAAAAACACTCTTGCAAGCTTCTCACAATCTGGAGTTGGTATTTTTATTTCAAGAGTTCAATCCATTTGCAAGAATTTATTAACAGCAAATATGTCAAGCAAAATGACATTCTGGGAGCCCACTTAACTGCCAGTGGCTTATTAATAAGGCCATTGTGAATGTAGCTGCAGATGAGGTCATTTTAAGAGCTGAACAGGTGAGTCAGGAGGAAATGAAAAGCACATTTATAACATTAATAGAAGCTCCACTTATTTACCAACAGCTAAGAGGAGTTGAGTACGAGATACAACGTTTACAAAACAGCAGATGCTAAAACGAGACGCTCCCCAAGGTGCTCGCAGCCACTCAAAAGTATAAACAGCAAGATTATGGAAAATACGTTGATTAATGGGTCATTTTTTGCTTTTCGTTTCCCACTGAGTGTTTTAGACGACGTTTTACAGTCGGACCGCTACGTTCATTTATACAGCCACACACAGAGAGAGACCGTCAGCTAACGTATCCGTGGGGATGATCTCACTAAACTCCCTTTCAGTTTTTCCTCACAGGTTTCACAGTTGTTCATTAAAAGCAAGTAAATGAATTCACTGGCGGAAGAGGAAAGGCAGGTCTCACCACTCTCCTCTTTCCTCTGTTCCATCTCGAACTGCACGCCGCGGTACAGTTCGCGGGATATAAGACCGTACGCGACGATCATCACCACCCCAGGAATGAAGAACAGTACAAAAAGAAGCAGAACACACCTGAGGAGAAAGGAAAACAGAGAACCGTTAGCACAGCACGTCTGCGACGGAAAACAAACACTGAAAAACATCTGAATCTGCTCTCGGATAAATGAGTCGCTGCATACACGAAAAACCGAAGCCACAATGACAAACACTGTAATGTTAATCAAGTGTGCAGCCCAAGGCCTCTCTCCCTCTATAATCTATGAGGGATTAAGTCTGATATTGCCTCAGAGAAAAGTATTATTCAGATAACCACAATAATCTCCTTGCACTGATTTTGGAAATTGTCAACAACACACTCTTCAGTACGAAGTGTGGTTTGGGGGTTTTCCTCTTACAATGCATCTTACAATGCAGGCTGTGAATCCTGTAATCTATGTACATAAATGAGATATTAAATAGAACAGACTTTAAAAATAAATGACTGAAATATTTTATGATGGGATTTGAGTTTTATAAATTGTCACTTTTAATTACATCTTATTTTGATTAATTTACAGTTTCCAAACTGGAACAGCCAATGTTTGCTGCGTAAGAAGGTGAATAAAGCATTATAAACAAGTTATAAATAAAGCATTATAAACAAGGCCCTTGTAAATCACTTCAAAGTTTTCCACACTTTGCGAACTGTGTAGTCTGGATGGACTGAGTTTGGAGAAAAGAAGCACGTTTCCAACCCAAATAAATGCAGTGATGTGATAAGAGTTCGCCCTGTCCTCACAACACTGTAAAACTAGAGGCAATCCATCTTTATTCCATTCAGACACAATTAAAAGTCTGATCCAAGGTTATAGAAGTAACTCACCAAGCCTGATTCACCTGTTCCTTGGGCCAGTCATGACGACACATGTGACCCGTGAGGTTGTTGGGTTTGGTGTAGCTAATGAGTGTAGAGACGATTGGGTACGGGGTCATGATGAGGAACGACAACACCCACGTCATGGCGATGACCCTGTAGGCATGGGAACGGGTCTGCCAAGCACGGGACTTCAGAGGGTTACAGATGGCACTGTATCTCTCGATCGCTATCGCCATGAGACTGAAGGTGGAAATGCTGACTGAGATTCCTGCGGTACAAAAAGACAGGCTTCAAACACGAGACACGCTCTTTAATTATGATGGATAAGAATGGCCGCTTAGAAGTTTGAACACAGTCGTCTGCTCCCTCGGAGCACTTTGCTAAGCCGCAGTGATCAATACATCCATGTTTCAGTGCATATCAGTCACGGGGAGAGGGAGGCTAGCTGAGAGAGGCTTTCATTCACACATACTACATTAATATTCACTGAACACAATATCCTGAGGCTATTTCCTTCTCCTTTCTTTTCCTAATTTTAAGTACACAAACCTCTCAGTACTGTGATATGGTGTTCTGTTAGATCATTCAGAATTATTGAACATGTCCCCCTGGTTTCACCACTCCACCATGGCATCTCCTACTCAAGAACTTTTATTTTTCTTCTGCTCCATCCATCCATTATCTTGTCCCCCCCCCAGAAACTCCAGAAATCCAAACGGTAGCAGGTATCTGTTTGCGCAGCCCTGAACAGCTCTGAGCTACAAGGCCCAAGCTGAACACAAACAAACTCAATTTATTCCCCTCAATCTCCATCCTAATATTACCAGAGCGCCCCTAGAAAAGGGGGGTGTGTGTGTTTCTTAGCAAAACAGCTGCAGTTTTTAAAAACTCTTCAACTGGTCTTTGTCTTTCAGACAGACATGGACCATTTTTTGTTGTTTGTTTGTTTGTTGTTGTTTTGGTGTTTACGACTCTTATGCTGACATTAAATTCAACATCACTGTACACAACCACATCTTCCCTGGATATGTTTTTGACATTTTTTTTTGGGGGGGGGTTAATAATATGTCTGGCTGTCATTTCCGAATTGCCAATAATGTACAATTAAACAGAGAGCTAATAAATACTTATTGTAATAAAGTCCATGTAGAGTCTACCTTTTGTACATCCCGCACTGTCCTGCTGCCAGTGTCTTGTTAGTTAATGTTAGTTTGCAGACCAAGGCAAGTTTATTATTAGGTTTCAGGGTTCATTCCATGTCTTTGCAATTGAGAACTGCATATCAGTGACCAACAAACTCATAAATCTTTGACTCAACTTGCACTCGGGACTCGACTCAGTCTCACATCCCTGAGACGAGATTTGATTTGAGCTTGTAGAAGGTGATGTGGGAATATCTCTGACACAGACTCACACTTTATTGTTTCAATCTGAATCTTATAAATAGGTATTGAACCATTTAACTGAGCTTGTTCTCAGCAATAAGATATGAATCAGAACAGATGGTGGATCAGAACAGCTTGATAAACTGATAAAGTCATCTTACCCATGAGATAGGCCACGATCTTGCACATGACAGCTCCGAAGATGAAGTCGCCCAGGAGGTTGGGGATGAGCGTGAAGGGCATGCAGAAGAGCGCCATCATCAGGTCACTCACCGCCAGCGAGAGCAGGAAGGAGTTGGTGACCGTACGCAAGCGTTTGTTCACCACCAAAACCACGATGATCAACAAATTGCCAAAAACACTGAGCAGGAAGATGAGAGAGTAGAGCAGGATACGGACCGAATCCATCTCTGGAAAAAATACGTGAGAAAGAGAAAAAGAGAGAGAGAGAGAGTGAGAGAGAGAGAGAGAGAGAGAGAGAGAGAGAGAGAGAGAGAGAGATGACGTTAACATGACTAAACTCATTAGAAGACTGTACATGTACTCAAATACTGGTACAATACTCTAATGCTGCTAGTATGGTAGTATAGTATTGTTCTGTTCATTTTCAACCCTGTGACTGTGACAGTTCTGTTATTCCTTCATGCAGGGCTTTGTGGCAGAGCTCAGGAAGCTTGACAATGAAAAAGCCAAAAACTTCACAGCACAGAGCCAGTAGGTAGGGAACAGGACTCGCAGCCTTCCAGCACTGACCACCAGCACACTTCATTATGGCAGACCGAGCCAATGAACCGCTCTCATCGTTAACGGCTGAGTCACGATTGGCCAGGCTTGACACAGCTGAAAGAATTCGGCCAATCACTGCACCTATAAATCATGTTTCTGCTCAAGACTTGGCAGCCCAGGGACTTTGACGTAGTCCATCATCACCTGAAAAACGCAACGAGGCAGAAGCATCTGAAGGAAAGGAAGAAAAACCATGTGACTCATTTAACGGCCCTCAATAAAACTGTTGAAACTGAAACTGTTTGAAAAATGAATACAAAATGCAAGCTAGAAGAAAGTTAAATAAATAAATACAACAGTTACAACAACAGTTACAATAACACTTACAAAAACAGTTACAACAACAGTTACAACAGTTACAACAACAGTTACAACAACAGTTACAGCAACAGTTATCCATAGAAGAATTTCTGTTTATTTCCATTAATATTACACAAAGACACAGCTAGTTTTAGCTCAACACTTAGTTATAACAACATGAGATTAGACATGGTATTTTCTTGTTATTATTTAAATGTAAATGTGAAACCAAAAACTACAAGATAAAAAAGAGTTTTAACTGAGTGCATTCATAAATATCAAAAAATAAATTGCAATTTTGCAGTGCTTTCTGAGGGGAGGAGCAAATTAATTAATTAACCTTTACTAATTATTACATGCTGGAGAATAGAAACGATGAGATGAGGACTAGAAAGTGCCTCTCCACCACCAATATTATTGCACTTTTATTTTCAGCATATGAAGCATTGCTTGATTAGTGCACCATTGCGAATGGTATAATTATCCATTTCCTCTCCAGCAGTTAATCGCACTGTAATTACCTCTGATTTATGAGGATGCAGGACTCCAGATTAGTCACTGAGCAGAGCATTGGCATTTAGAACAAGACGGCCAGCTTGCACCAGATAGTCGAGGTTAAATTTTAGTAGGTTTTCTGAAATACATACACTGTGGAAATCTAAAACATACTTAATAATTGCAGTGATTCAATTATGCAAACCCACTCCCACATTGCACAGTCTAGGTTTGGTCTTGTGAGAAAGTCCTACATATTGGGCCAAGCTGTTGAAAACAAAGAGTTTTAGTCGTGTGCTAAAACGACGCATTGAATATGGTATAACCTTTTCAAAATAAAAACAGCTTTATATTTAGATTTATACACACCATGCAAAACTCTTAATGCCTTCTGCAATGCAACTACTGAAAGTAATCAATGTTTAGACCAGCACAAACAGGGAGGATTATGGGATCTGAGTAAACCATATCCTGTTAGGAGCTCACTGAGCCCTAACAGGATCTATCAGTGTAGATCAGTTTGAACTGTTTCACAATCAGTTCCTGTAGCATCTGTCCCAGAACTAAAGCCCAAACGCATCGCAGCACAAAGATCAACATTTAGGGCAAATAGTCAGTAGGGCAAATATCACGCTGAACTCATTTAAGATGATCTTCTCACTATGATTCTTTTAGGAAACGGGGTTCAGATGCTAAATGATTTTAGTATTTTGCACACTTCTGTTAGCATACCGATCTCCACTGAGACATTCGAAATGATAATCTTCTCAAGTTTCTGAACATTTATACATAAACTGTTAAAACTACTGTGAAGAAATGCTGTGCTGAAATTTTGACCAGTTTTTCTTATTTTAATGTTGGTTATTATTTATCATGTTCATTTAGTGAACGAATGGTTAGTTAGTGAATGAACAGATCTCTAAAATCACCAAACCATTCTGGATCTCAACACTGCAGTTGCAAAAGTAACTACATTTCCGCAATGTTAAAAGCCACACTTGGCAATGACAACAATAGTGTTACAATATCTGCTCTTATAACTCCCACCATCAATCTCGGCTTGGCAGGGCACCCTGCCAGTCCTGATGGATGTATGCAGGCATTTCAGACAAGTTATGACAAAGGTACATATGTGGATAAAGAGAAAAAGACAGAGCATTCCCTCACCTAATGAAACACAGCCAAATATATGCACTTAAACAATAACTATCTGTCATTCTGAGAATGTATTCACAAGGAAACACTGACTAGTAAGTTTTAGGTACAGAATGTCCTTCTTAAGGTATTTCCAGGTATTTAAATCTGCCCTCATCAGTCCCTTTAGTATAGACACCTACCTTAAACCATTCACAGTCACAGTCTGTGGGCGATACATTGCCATGCCACCCTAAGCTCTGTCTGTCATTGGTCAGTTTCACTTGTTTGCTTATTTCAGGACAGCGCAGGTAATTGACAGCTGGTAGCTGCCCGGTTAGTCCTTGGCCAGATGCTGCATGATTATTTCATTCACAGGATACCAGAATATCTGGAGCTGATTCCAGATGTGGAGTTTGCATTTGGAGTCCGTGTTTGTTATTTCTCAGCATAAGGGTCAAACATGTCAGTACCAGTACCAGTAAAAAATAAATCAACCAGAGTTGCAGCCAAACACATCAGATGTAAAAGCAGGGACACTCAGCGACCTTCAACCCACATACAACAATACTGCTGGGAACCAAACCTGACATTCTGCCCTTTTACCTCCTAGATATTTTAGCTTTTTCACTAATTTCACTATTTAATAAAGGATAATTAAACTTACTCTTCAGATATTTTCCCTGGACATATTTAGCTTTGTAATTAACCAATTTTCCTCCGCTTACAATTTAATTATTCATAACTATCAGTATTAGTAAAAATAGTAGACATTGCATAAAATAATAAAAACTATTTAAAAATTGCCTTCTGAGTATTGCAGATTAATAGTTAACTATATTTTTGTGATAAACAATTACATCAGATTTATTTTGTTAAAAAAGACGTAATACAATTGTTTTGATTTTCTAATATGAAACGTATTTGTAATCTCGCTGGCTCCAAAGCTATGCTGTGCCTGTTGAAACCAATACGGCTTGTTTTCTCTGAATGGATGGATTTATGATTGACTGGAATATTTATTTGCTGAAGTAACGAAGCTGGGATAAAGGGCCCCTTTCATGGAAAACTGAATTTCCCACACTTTACTGGAATAAAGAATTTTGTAATATATAAGTAATATGTAAACACTGTCAAATACATTCACTCCCCTAGTCCAGACAAAACATGTGGAATCTGAGATGCAAAAACAAACAACTTTGAAAACCTGATGTCACAAGAGCAAAGTCATCTACACACAGCTGTCTAGTGAACCTACAGCAGGTTAGGTCCGCCCACTTACACTGCAGTTCTCAGGTGTGTTTCAGCACTGAGTGCTTTGTAAATGAGGGACAATGCAGGACAGCCAATCAGAACGCAGCTTTTATCCTATATCTGTCTTAAAAGTGGATATCAAGGAAAAAAAAAAAAGACTAATTTCCATTTTAGTGCATGTTTTAGAGTGAAAGACCAACTGAGTAAATGACTCTGGGGAGAGATGAAGTTAATGTGAAAATTGCAGCTTAAATTCTACATCTGTAACTAGGTGACGGTTCATAAATATTTAGGTTGTAGGGAAAGACGATTCATTCTCATGTGGACATGACAACCTACACCGTCCTTACAGTCAAGTTACCAGGAACAGATTTCCTCATTTGTGCGAGAAAAAAGCCAATATTTTTGAAAAGTGTGGATCATTATGTTAATTCACAGAATACGAGGCTGTCAAATAATCCACCGCGTTACCATCTAACATAGTAATTGGTTAATCAATATGCTAAAACAAGAGCAATAAAGAGTAATTCTTACTCAACACTCAGTCTAACTGGTGTCAATAGTCAAAATATCTGTTTCCAATTCAAATAATAAAGTATTTAATTCAAATCTAAAAACATGACAAGCAAACACAGACACACACACACACACACACGCACACACAAACACACACAAGCAAAGGACTAAATAATTATTTATTTATTTGTTTATGTATGTACATATATATATTTATGTATGTATTTATTTATGTATGTATAATGGAACATCCTTGTTCATGCACCTAAAAGTAGGAAGATGTTACAGAGATACACTTTTCAACATGTACACAGGACACACACACACACAGGAGAGGTGGTACATGTACACAGGACACACACACACACAGGAGAGGTGGTACATGTACACAGGACACACACACACATGTACACAGGACACACACACACACAGGAGAGGTGGAACATGTACACAGGACACACACACACATGTACACAGGACACACACACACATATGTACACAGGACACACACACACACACACACACACAGGAGAGGTGGTACCTTAATCAGGATTATGTTAATAGGACATTAATCACTGATTTTACGGTGTGTGAAAAGGATGTATCTGAACAAACCTTTGCTCACACGCCAATAATGTTTTTTTTTACAACCAAGTTACCAGTTAGTCTTAAAATATAACTTAAAATATAACAAAATATAACTTACACAGTATCTGTGGATGTAACTGATGATTTCTTCTGTTCTGCTGTATGTCTTGCATCCAAGTGTTTCTTGCTGACCAACTAATCATGTGTGATTACACACTGACCACTAACTGACCAACTAATCACGTGTGATTACACTGCTTATACTGACCACTAACTGTCCAACTAATCACGT
>JAOYMR010000023.1:1082264-1098213 GCA_025802075.1 Tenebrosternarchus preto
TCACTCATCGGCGTGCTCGTGCACGTTTGTCATTAAACTCTGAATGTGCCCATAATTATTAGTTTGGTAAGTTTGGTGTGTCTTACCAATCTAAAAATTGTTCTTGGCAAATCTTCTTCAAACAGCACGACATTGCAAAACTACCTGTATAGAGCTATTTTTATTCAATTACAGTACAGTATTTCAATATTTCCTAGCAATAAAAACAGTGAACGTTTATTTTTTTTAATAGAAACTTTCTTCCTACGCTGTTGCTGGGCCGTGAAAGCGCGTGCAGTGCTCGTGGTATAGTCTACTCTGCTTTCGTGTTTATCGGTAGAAAGATGTCCTGGTCTTTCAAGGTTTCTGCTGCACATTCAGACCTCAGCTCAATAATTAAAGGGTATTGAAGAGACTGCGGAGGTGTGTTATTGCTTTAGTGTGTGTGGGTGTGTTCTTACAGCACTTTGAGTACGAATTCATGAATCACCATGTACAGTAGATACTCCTTAAATATTTTAAACTTGAAATGATTCTTGCCAAGCAAATATCAATTACTGCACTTTATGCATCTCTGATTATGTATTGATTTTCTGTAAGCAGATTTTCTGTAATCAGAGACCTGCTGAAGAGGTAAATGAAGCAAGCAAACAAACAAATAACAATAAACAGCACAAACAAATAACAATAAACAGTGCTGGAGTTGTTTTGGATCATGCACAGGCAGAAGCTGATGAAAACATCACAATAATATCACAATAATATCAATAATATCACATCTACAGGTAGATCCGCACTACACACGCAGTTCAAATCCCTTCTTTGTATGGGATGGTATAATTAGTCTTAATTCTGACATTGAAATGAAACTTGGGTGAAAGAGAACTGTGTGTTCAGTTCATTGTAGCATCTGTGATGAGGTGGGGGGTAAATTCTTTGGTATGGTGAGGTAGGGGGGTAAATTCTTTGGTATGGTGAGGTGGGGGGGTAAATTCTTTGGTATGGTGAGGTGGGGGGGTAAATTCTTTGGTATGGGGCAGGCAAGCAGTTAGTGTGGTTTGCACTGAGTGCTCACAAGTGGTCTCAAACACTCCTAGACAAAGATGACTGAATCAGAAACAATTAACAAAAGAAAATAGCCTACTTTAAAGAAAGAAAGACCTGGAGCAACTTTAAATAAAAGCAGCCAACTTTATATAATAAATGACAGAAATAAGATGGTCTACTTTTAATGAGACAGCCATCCTTAAATCAAAGGAGCAAATCAAAAATGTAAGCCATCCTTAAATATAACATCTTTTTTTTTAAATGTGACTACTTTGAAAAAGTCGTTTTTTCTTATTGTCAAAAAAAAAACAACAACATAAAAACAGACTTATCTCTAAGAGGCAGAGAACAGTCTTGCCATCGCAATGCTTTAGAATCCAATAGCACAGGTTAAAGCAGCGGTAACCTTTGGTCAAAATGTTCAGAAAAACGTGTAAACTTGCTGTAGTTCAAAGGGTTGATCACAATTATCCATAGCAACACAGTGAACAGGCTTCCAGCTACAAGATGTGGTTAAATAACTCAGCCTTTAGGGCAACCTTTGGTCTGTCAAAGTCCGTTTTGCACCAGGGCAGGACTAGATAACACCTGTGCACAGGAGCTCTGCACCTCGTTTAAACTGGGACACCTGGGAGACCGGAGCAGGTGAGTCTCATGGTCCAGGCTTGGACGGCAGATGCCTGTATTCATATTAACACTGGGATTATGAAAAGAGCAGCAGTTTTGTACAGCAAGTCAGACTAGCGATGATTTGAACAAAGTATGAATTGAGGGCACACTGTATAGTAACTCCATGAAGTAATATCTATAGTGCCTTCAAGTATGAGAGTGTCTGGATTGATATCTTTATGAAAATTATTAACTAAAAGTTGGTTAAACTTCTCATGATTAGCTGTTGGAAAGCTTCTTTTGAGACCAGTTTCCTGGAATCTCCCTTTTAGTTTAGTCTTTCTGCTTTATTTGATTATTCTTTATTCTTACTGTGCTTCCTTATAGAACAGCAAGGATAAAATGAAGGACTTCGTATGTAGGAGAAAAATACAACATTTCATATTATTATCAGTTGTTATTAGCCAAGATTGATTCTATGTACGGATGATACAGTTCATTATCAGTTGTGAGAACCTTGGTTCATGTATTGTGTAGCAAATGTATAAATGTATAAATATATAAATGTATAAAGTATCATCTAATTCCTTTCAGTAAAACCTCTTAATGACGTACTGTGTTTAGACCAAACGCTGGTTGTTACTTCTTTGTGTAATAATGTTATAAACATGTTCTAATGTATGAACAGTTTAGTGGTTCACAAAAAAAAGGGAAAAGCTAAGATACAGGTTTTTTCCTTCCTTGCTTTTCTTGCTTGGCACAGATTATAATTGATATTGTTTATTTTATTGTCCAGGCAAAGTGCACACTTCCCAGCAAGGAGAGCTCTTTGTCATAGTTCATCCAGTTTAACAATTAACAACAAAAGAGCCCAAACATCTTCTGACAATGTAAACACATTTGCGTATTTTTTCTCTTTTGTATCTCTTCTCCACCATCTTGTTCTTCTTAATCATTACTATGGTTTATGTCTGGTACATTTTCACATTCATATTTTTGGATCAGGTATATTTTTTTTACGGCCATTGAGAACTGCTATGACTGTTTGTTGCTATCTCAAATTGCCTCCGGAAATCTTGTACCAGCCAAACAACACATGGGCAGAGCAAAATCTACACCTGAATCTACACCTGAATCTACACCTTGTTTTATATTATTCCTGGGTTTTAATATACAACCTTTGGTTGGTTAAGAAATACATTTTCTTTCAAGTCTGTATAGTGGAATGATGTCATACTGTCACAGTTCTCCAGTATTTACATGTTAATCTGTTTCTTTTCTCTGTATCATATGATAAATGTAACTAGCAACGAGAGAAAAGCCTTTCACCACACCTCACTGATAAACCCTGAGCATTGACCATTTTACAGCAGTGTGTGTGGTAAATTCAGGTATATGGTGGGTGTGAACGTTAATTATGATAAGACAGAGGCAGGCTATAGCATGCTGGTTTATCATTTTGCTAGTTTAAAGACTATACGGATGTGCTCTCTCATTAGGAAAGATGGCCTTGCCAAAACCACGAGTGATTGCTCTCACAAAGCGAGAGGGTCAGAGCTTCGGCTTCTTCCTGAGGATCGAGAAGGGGGAGGAAGGACATCTGATCCGGTCCTTGGAGATGGGTAGCTCTGCTGAGTTAGCAGGGCTCAAGGATGGAGATCGCGTCATCCGAGTCAATGGAATTTTCGTGGACAGCCTTGAACACAGCCAGGTTCTAGAATCCAAAACTATAAACTAGGCTTTGAAGCTTGTTTACTTCCACATTAAAGTCTCAATGGGTTTTTTTTATAGATTATAATTTGGGTTAATGACAGGTCAAAGGATTCGTTTTTATCGAACAGCTGTGCCTTTTTGCTCCGTTCGCCTACATCAGGTTGCAGATATGGTAAAGAAGAGTGGTGTGACTGTCACACTTCACGTCCTCAGTGAGAAGGTGTACAAAGAGGCCAAAGTCAAAGGAATAAATCTTGCCGACCCACAGCCGTGCCCCCCTTCGGCCCAGCCAACCATGAACGGAGGAACTGGAACAGTACCAAAGCTCAAACTCTGCTTCCTGCAGAAGTCCTCCAGTGGATTAGGCTTCTCCATCAAAACCATTAACGGTGAGACAATGTCTTCTATGCTTTGAAATAGGCCCATGGATGTCTGGTTCAAACCAAGTGACTTGAAACTTCTCTCGGTGTTCCCAGGTAAAACAAGAATGGTGGATATGATCACTGGAGGAGCTGCTGACAAGGCAGGGGTTAAGGAAGGTGATCGCCTGGTGGAGATCAACGGAGAAAACGTGGAGGGTGCTACACATAATCAAATTGTGGCAAAGGTAAGCAACATTTAAACACTATAAACACTGTAAAACCATAAACACTTATCTATATGATACCTGCTTCAGTAATATGGGGCTTATGTCTGTTTACCCAGGTCAAAGCTGACAAGACAAGTGTGATGTTCTTATTGGTGGATGAAAATACAGATCAATATTATGAGGACAAACACATCACAGTGGGAGCAGGTCTAGCCACAGTGAAGCACCTCCCAAAGGCACCCCGTATTGCAGACATGACCAAGGGGCATAACGGTTATGGCTATATGCTGGTGGAGGACCCCAAAATACCAGGTACGCTGTGGTTGAGCCTTCCAGTTATGGGAGATGTGGACAAGGTCTCAAATGGCTGCTACCATTTTCCATGGACATTGCAGGGCGCAGTGTGAGACAACGTTTGTCTGCATACATCACTCCCACGAGGAGCTAGTCTTACGTAAAGAACATCTTCTTACACACCTGCAGGATGTCCTGCAAGAAAAACTACCGTCTTTCTTACTTATGTAACCAAGAGAGAGGACCCACGAGCGAAAGCAGATTGTGGTTTGGGGATTAGTATGCATGTCTCTCAGTGCTAGGGGATCAGGTTCAAGTCTTCATCTGGGTGGAGTTTCCATATTTCCATGTTCCATGAGGTTTCTGGTTTCCTCCCATGGTCGAAAAAACATGGAGGTTAAGATAAAATCGCTACCCGTCGTAAAATTGTCTGTGTGCTCAGTGATGAGGATCCTAACAAAATAAAATAGCTCTTGTGTGGGTGGATGCCAACTGGTGGATGGTGTTCTATCCTGGGTGGTGTCCTCTCTCCCCTTCTGCACCTGATGCAGTCTCCGAGGGTGATATAGATTCTGGTTGAGAGTGTGCTGTGTGTAACTGGCTGCTGGACCTCACTGATGTATATACTGTAATGTGTTCTTGAATTTGAGAAAGGCATTATATAAATCTAATGTTCTTCATTCAGAGACAATAGCACCCAGTTGTAGCTATAGCACACTATTAAGATGCAGTCTGTTAAGATTTCTACATGAATACTCTGTTGTAATAAACAATCGTATTCACTGTGTCCTCCACGTCACGTCTTACACAGCAGCAGAACACACTCGAGTTCTACTGTCAGAAAGGTTTATTTAGTGCCTTCCAGGTTTACATGACACACAAACCCTCTGCTGCTCTGGTCTAATTCAGCCATGGCACATGAAAAAACTCCAGCCTTGCCTCCATATTCCTAATTTGATCCCACCAGTAAGCACCACTACCTCACCACTGTCCTGTTAGTGCTGTGATGATGGTCTGCCACTGGAGTAATACCAGGGTTTTGAAAAGAGCTGAAATTAGAAATATGTTTTCAAGAGAGTGAATGAATTCCCAGCACATGATGGGATGTGTTCAGGCAATGGCAACATGACTTAATTGTACATTTATGTGACCATGGCCTTCCATAGATATTTGGAAAATAAGCTGATCACTCCCTGTGGATTTATTTACAAATTCAAATTTAACATTTAAAAATGGCCAAACCCCAGACATACATGGGAATCAATGTTACAGATGTTCCTGACAGCAGTCTGGTATAACAGTTTGTGGGAACATCACTAAGATTATTCTGTACACCACCATTGCAATGTTCTCTCCGTGACAAAATAACTAGCTATGTATTCTAAAACAAAGAATTTAAAATAAATATAAATTATTTAAACAATAAAAATTAATACACAATAAATATAATATACGTGAATGTGTGACCATGTACTTCTGTCCTGCAGGTCATTTCATTGGGGAAATCGACCGTGGGAGTCCTGCAGAGAGAGCAGGACTGAGGGAGAAAGACCGGCTGGTGGCCGTGGACGGAGAGGAGGTAGGCCACTACACACATGAGCAGGTGGTGGAGAAAATACAACAACGTGGGAACAGAACCTGCCTCCTCGTGGTCGATGCTGAAACAGACAACCTTTACAAGATGGTGAGTCGTGCTTGTAACCTACAGTGGAACCGCTCAAGTGTAAATTACGCTACTGACTGCTCAACGTGCCTCTTCGCAGGGAGGCGTCTCTCCCCTGCTCTACTGGGAAGAAATGAAAGATCCCCTAAGCCTGACCGAGCCTGAGCTGAGCCCAGCTACCCTGGCCCCCCGCCCAGCTACCCCGGCCCCCCGCCCAGCTACCCCGGCCCCTGCAAAGGAAGCCTACAAACCCAAACTGTGTCGGCTGGAGAAGACAGCAGAGGGCTATGGGTTCCATCTCAATGGCATCCAGGGAGTTCAGGGACAATACATCAAACAGGTGGGAGAACCCGCAGCTACAGAACCTCAAAACTAGTCCGTCTCGGATTGTGACATCACTGATAGTTAACAAGTAGTTAAAGTTGTTGGGCATTTTTTCCATCACCCTTGACCCCCAGGTACAGGGAAGGAATAGGGATCATCTGTAGTGCACAAGTGTCAAGGGCGATGATTGGAACACCTGTTCTCAGCAACTTTATCTTCCTATGCTTAAAAAAAAATAAACTAAAGAGCCAGGACTGGATTTTAGATGTGAGGTCAGATGTTGGTGTGCAGTGTTAGACCCAGACTGGACACCTTCATGGAAAGACCACACCAACACCATATACAAGAAAGCTGGTAAACATCTAATACAAACACACCATAGTTAATGAAGCCCTGAACCTTTGCTCTGAACCGCACATCAGGTGGTTGAAGGCGGAGCTGCAGATAAAGCGGGCTTGGTGGACGAAGACGTGGTGGTGGAGGTCAACGGGGTGAACGTGGAAGCATGCATGCACGAGGAGGTCGTGAAGATGATCCGCAACAGTGGAGACACCCTCGTCCTCCTGGTGGCCGAGAAGGCGGCGTACGATCACCTGAAAGCCGAAGGAGTCACCATCACCCCCCAGCTGCTGGCTACGGGCCGGATGGCAGAGGTGCCAGAGTCCGCAGACACTCCGGAGGAGCCTCGCCTTCAGACAGCAGCTACTCCGCCGGAGGAGCCTCGCACAAGGGTTAGTGTTAAGGGTTAAAAACAGCTTCGACACTACTGTGCTAAAGTTGCTTCTTTTAACAACAAACTTCTCACTTTTTTTTTCTTTTTTTTTTTATATAGACGCCTTCCACTTCTTCATCTTCATCATCCTCCTCAGAAGACAGCATTGATGAGAAGCTTTGAGAGGAAATGCTGTGCATTTCTCGTCATTCTGAATCACTATTTATACGTTATCAATTATGCGTGATCAGGTTAAAATAGTTTAAAGCTGTAAATAATTACACTGCTGAAAGTTTCACTTTGAAAGCATTGCAAAAAAAAAATGTCCTGAAACACCATACTGATTAAACGAGAAGGAGCAGGTCTAATTAAACTGTTATTTATTCAAGTGTCTAAAGTCCTCCCCCTGGTGGAGGACGACATCACTAACATTCAGACTGAACTCTGAACAACTCAAACCAAATATCTGGGCAGCAGCCTCAAAAATCAGATAGCAGGTACATGTTCTTTTCCTGTGTAGATGGTTGCCTGGCATGAAGACAAAACTCTTATGATTTTGTCCTTGATAGGCACCTTTATGCTTTTTTGCACAATAATGCTCTTGGTAATTGGTTGTACTATGTATTTAACACATGTTTCAGTTTAGGTGACACATTCAAAGCGCTGGCAGGTTAACAAAGACGTGGGTTCAGGTCTGGAGGACTGGAAGAGAGCCACCCGTGTTTGTGTGTTCGCCCTGATTAAAAGATCAATAAACTGACCAGTAAAAAAAAGCTGCAGTTGTCTTTCTGGATTTCTGTGAAATATGAGGAGCTTTACTGCATCTAAACATCCACGTGAGCAAAATCAGGTTTACATGGTGGGTTTGGTGCTCCAAATCCAAATGGTAAACGGATGTAAACGGCTGATGTAAAAGTTTCTGTAAAATACAACACCAACAGTAGTGCAGCACCCTGCTGGGAGAAAAGCAGAAGAACCGAGACCCACCACACATCTGACAGGCTGCCAGGAACACAGTGATCCAACAACAAAAACAAACCACAAATCATTCAGTCCCAAACCAAAAAGAAAAGGTCCCTTAAAACCAAACGTTTTTAAAAAGAGGTGTAAGACGGAGGAGTCCATGTCTCCGTGGATCTCTCCGTGGATCTCTCCGTGGATCTCTCCGTGGATCTCTCCGTGGATCTCTCCGTGGATCTCTCCGTGGATCTCTCCGGGACGAAGGATGCTCGCCAGATCACAGGCCCATGTGCTTCTCGGGCGCCTGCTTGTGTGCCAGGTAGAGGAAGAGGATGCTGGAGAGGGCGCTGATGAGGAAGATCACATCGAACCAGCGATGGTAGAAGTTGAACTGCAGCTCTCCCAGGACCTCGGTGACGATGGTGCGGTACTCCAAGGGCATGCTCATACGCATGAGAAGAACGGAGGACACGAAATACATACCCTGAAGAGAGACACACCAGAGTGAGAGTCACGCTATATACAGACACCGCAGTGTGGGAACCGTGCTTCTCTGACGGCCTGGGAGGCTTTTACCATGATCTGGGCCAGGACCAGAACTATCACGTTCGACGACTTGCTGCTGGAGATCGCGTAGAAGAACTGGCGAGAGGAGAGTGAAGTTAGGAGCCAGGATAAACATGTGCACTTTAGATTCAAACCTTAAACACTGAAATCGGAGTGAGATCAAGCAAACACGCAAGCAAAACAAGCGCCGGACTTTACCTTAGTGAGAGTAATTAAAAGCCCTCTTATGGAAGTGACGATGATGATTCCCACCAGGATGAAGGATATATGCTGAGACCAGAACTTCACCTGCGGGGAACAGCAGGTTTGAGGAATGAACAGTACATGATCTTCCTCTCATGAGAGAGCAGCACCGCTGATCTCAGCAGAGGCAGAGGACTGGTTTCACTCATCTTCCCAAGTGTAAATCATTGGATCTTCTTGGAGAAAGATTAACCTCACACAGGTCCTCAAGCAACTAATGCGTAACCAGAGGCCATGACCTCACTGACGTCACCATCGGCAACACACAAACGCATATGCTTTTGAGAGAGAGAGAGACTCACATCAAACTGTATTCCCAGATAGTTGACTGTGATCTCAATGCCCCTAGTCACCGGATCAGTCTTCCCCACGCGGTCAAACACGATGTTGATCGTTGCCTAAACACACGAACAGAGGCTGAGTACTGTTGGTTCACACTGCTCTGTGTGGAACATAAAGTAGTAATAATACTATAATATGAGCATGACACTGAGTAACACAGCACACAATGTCCCCTCTGAAAAGCTTTTAAAGTGCTGAGCTCTTTTTACAGTGCAATACACACAGTTACTAAGAATCTCAGCTGGCGTTGTGTAATGCTGGTTTATCTCAGTTAATCAGTATGTGTGGTTTTATTCTGACTGAACAAACAAACAAAAAAAAATTGCTTACCATGAAGATCTTCCACACACAGTAAATTGAGAAGAAGTAACCCAAAAAGTTGAAGTATTTCCCTTGAAAGGTCTTCGAGTACTCGATCCGCTCCTGAAAATCATAAAAACAATTCAAACCAAGACCACTGAACTGCTGACGCTGCAAACGCTTGATTAGAAACTGCCTCCCTCGCGTGTTACGTACAGTAGCAGTCAAATGTTTGGACACACCTACTCATTGCTTAGTTTTAGTATTTTTCTACAAATAAATAAACAAACAAAAACAACCCAAATGTATCAAACCAATGAAGCAACACATATGCGATTACGCTGTGATAGTCAATATCTGTTTATCTTCAAGCCTTCAAAGTAGCTGTGCTCCTCAACTGTGGTCCTCAGCTCCACACTAGTGATGTTCTCCAGATGATTGAGGCAGAAGCCTATGGTGCTTCTGCATCAGTCTTTTTGCTGAAGGTGCAGCTACAGTTAATTTTTTGCGCTCGCATGTGAGCGTTTTGAAAATCAGTTTATAAATGTAGGCCTTTACCAATTTATATTTGATTTTATATTATGCTATTAACATAATTCAGTCAGGCGTGTGCAAACTTTTGACTGGTACAGTAATATGAGATGGAGAGAGGAGAGAGAGAGAGAACAGAGAGAGAGAGAGAACAGAGAGAGTGAAGGGAGAAAGCAAGACAGAGAGCCTCATGGGTGTAGATTAAAGCGCTGCTGTGTGTATGTGCGTGTGAACACTCAACGAACGGCCCGCGAGACAGAAACACCAGCATCCTGCACCTTGGTGGCCTGCAGGTCCACAGTCTCCAGGAAAAGCTGCCTGCTAAGCTCCTCGAGTGCATCGACTTCCTGCTGGATCAGGGACAGATCTGTGCAGCAAAATGAAGGAGCCTCTTGTCACACTGTGGTTATATGGTCCCCCCCCCCAGCATGATGAATGTCAATTATGGAATCTTACACTCATAATTAAAATGTCATGACTTAAAACAGATTAAATTAGTCCAAAAATAAAAACAAATAACAGGTAGTCATATATACACATCTAATTATATATAACTGCAGCGTACTGTAGTAGGAGAGTAGAGACATTTAAAAATGTAGTGAAGTTTCCAAAGAAACCCTTTACTTGCACAGCTGAAGAAGGAGCTCCGTCCGAAACGTCCTGTTTGTGACAAGGTTTGCTTTATGGTTTGAAATGCGTTTTGTTTTTAAAATCCGTTTTAATATATTACAACCAAGTTTATCCATCTGCCCCAGCAAAGATGGATGAGGTGGAGAACGCACATGAACATAAGGGTAAAGGATACTCTCGCTGGCTGAAGGTGAGGAGGTCACGCTCTTGATCATGCCCCAGAAGCCCACCTGCTTGTTATGGTCCTCTCCACGCTGGTACATCTGCCTCCTCGTCATGGCGATCCTGGGTAGGTCAGAGAACGAGATCGAGCTGCTAGCAGGCTAATGCAGACTAATGTAGACTAATGCAGGCTAGACACCATTACTTAAAAACACCTCCATTAGTTAGAAAAAAACAAAACAAAAAAAGCTCGCCTTTATGTCATAGGCTGAAGCTCAACTGAAGCAAAATGATTCAAAGCAGGACAGCCCAGGGTAGCGGAGGACCACGTACCATGACGCAACTACACCGTCCCCTCCGTAACACACCTCACCTCTTCTTCTTGCTGACGATCATGTCCATGGTCTGAAGCAGCCGGCGCTCCAGGGCCAGAATGTCACTGTCAGTCACGTTCCTTTTGTGAAAGAATCGTGATGCACTAAACTGCAGGCGGGCGAATCCACCATGTTGCTCACGTCTCCCGTCTGCTCTTTGCGTGCGTGTTCTTACCTCAGGAAGTAGGACATGTACGTGTACGGGCAGTTGACAGCACCGAAACCAGACAGCAAAGCCATGAGCGTTACGCCGATGACCCCCACGCGACTAATGAGCTGTTCTATGGACAGAATGCCTGCAGGAGGAAGAGGGCCGTTACAACGCAATATCTGAACCCCACGCTTTACTGGTCTGCCGTCATCGCCGTTCATCCGTCTGCGTAAGAGGGGCGTGTGAGATTTTTACCATGTTTTGGACTCAGGATGGGGAAAGGATCTCCAAGCTTCCAGAAGAAAGACATGAAGGTAAACCAAACAATACACGCAAACAGCAGCCTCTGTCTCTGCACTTTAAACACACAACGAGATCATCGTTAAACAGACAGTGGCAGCGGGAGGGAGAAGATGCGAACACGTCATGATGAATTACAATAACATGCAAGGAAAATAAGGCAGAAAATAAGAAAAATAAACCTCAGGTTTTTACAGAACTGAGGATCCACTTACACAAGCGTATATTACTGACCACAAAGTAACCAATGTAGAACGGCACCACAAAGATCAGAACCAGCAGTATGACATACAGGTTCAGCTTCCAGTGAAAGTATCTGGAACTGTAAAAGAAAACGAGACATTTAAGAACGGGCGTTCAACGTACGGAAACGATGAGATGTACACGCGGACATTTCCACACTTACGTAGCGCTTAATGCTCCGAGGATCTCGAAGATGATGAGCTCAAACATGGTGCAGGAAAACGCGAACGTGACAGAGAAAACCACCTGCACCACATACTGACGGACCTAAGGAAGACGTCCGACACGTCAGGGTTTGTGGAGGTTGTTCAGATAGCAAGCACACAACAGCTCAGCACTTCACTGCTCTAACGACCCTGTGGCAGAAAGTTACCACCAGAGAAATGGGAAATATGCTTACAAGGGACTGTTTGTTATTAGTTATATTAGTTTACAAATAGCTAATAACAAGATATCGTTTGTTATTCCCTCAATTGGTTTACAAATATCTAAAAATATATATATATCAAAAAACTACTAATGAACAAGGTGTTAACGTGGGACTTTTTAACAGGTTTGTTGGTTTGAACTGTTCATTCTCTTCGTACATCATTTGGTGCTGATGAGGTCCTCGAACCTGGAGTTTGTCTGCTCGTTTCTCTTGTGTATTTAAAAGGGCCACTGGCTCTACACGCACTTCTCAATTCGGGATTAGTTAATCCACGTTAATCCATTCATGTTTAACTACTGGGCCACAAACGAAATTAGAACCGTGGCAAATGCGTCTCAAACCAATATACCGTTAAATATAAAGAATTGTTGTGTACAACAGTTTACCTCATAATCTTTAAACAGTTGCCGCATAAAAAAAAGCCAACCAAATCCAAAAAACAGCACCTGTAAGAGAAGAGAGTTAGCAAAGCTAACGAGCAATCATCTGAATCCTTCCGCCTGCTTAAAGAGTAAATGTGACAACGAAATGTGCATCAGATAACCTGAACCTGTTCAAACACACCTGTCACAAAATACAATTATGATAGCAGTTAGTTGTACGTGTTATATATAGTCAGTACTGACCTGAGAGGTGAACATAATCACTGAATCTACGAAGAAAGACATAGTGACTGATAACGAGTTTCAGACTGCTGCATACAACTAATACTACCCTATCTTGTTATGGATATTCTGTTAATGATGAACTCGAAAAAATATTGTGATCCACATTGTGAGTATCGTATTAGTTGTTGGTCTCATTTCAAACCAAATGCACTTTTTTCCGTCGCACGTTGATGTCATCAGCACCTTCCTGTGCTTCGCGACAGCGCCGCCCACACGTACTCGTGCGCGACTCCAGACTCACCACTAGAGGGCGACATCTCCTCGTTCTTGTCCTAAATATAACGCTTACACTAGCACTCGGTGCCCTGTTTATTATTATTATTATTATTAATAATAATAATAATAATAATAATGTTTACTATAGTATTTGTTTAATGTTTAAACTGTGTCATTTGTGAGTTGATTCAAATTTAAGTTAAAATGAAAAATGCAACGTTATTTAAAAGTTTCCATTATTTGCAAGTTACCTTTTAGTCTTTGTATGCTGTGGGTGAACGTACGTATTTCCGTGCGTGTATAAGAGTAATGGCCAACACTGTGCGTGACTAGACTGTGGTAGTGAGGAGGCCAAACAGTCGACGGATCTTCCTATCCTGACGAACTTCAAGCTTTATAGCATTTATATAGAACCCAGGGACTGAGCGATGACTGTAAGCAGTAAGCAGGGAGCCGTGAGACGTGAGATACAGAGCCCGGCCGAGCCGGTAACGTGCTGACGATACGAGATATGGACGTGGAAATGAAGGGAGCATGTTGATTAGACAGTGTTCACTGCCGAGGATTTCCAGTCACCAGCCCCATAATCTCCAGCGGCAAAGCGTGACTGAACCACTAATGGACAGGAGACTCAGGAACCTCCATCAGCCTGTAATCAGTTACAGACGAAGCCATCCAAACGCGGAGGCGGCGAGTTTATTATTTCTATTCACAATAACACCTACATTTGT
This sequence comes from Tenebrosternarchus preto, assembly GCA_025802075.1. NCBI lineage: Eukaryota > Metazoa > Chordata > Actinopteri > Gymnotiformes > Apteronotidae > Tenebrosternarchus > Tenebrosternarchus preto. The sequence goes on from JAOYMR010000023.1 coordinate 1,096,043, forward strand.
TTGTTTATTTATTTATTTTTATCAAAATGTGAGTCATTTTCAAAACTTGAACTGGTTTTCATCAGTGAATATATAATAACAGAGCAACAAACCTGTCAGATACCTTAACGAATGACATTTTTAGATGAATGGAATTGTCATTCTCTTAGTCAATCTATGTGTTTTAGTAAAGCTTTGATTTAATTGTAGGTAGATAACAGCATAAAGGTGGAGGTTGTTTAAGAGTCATGGAGGAAAGCATTTAGTATGGTGAACCTAGGAGCTACACCCAACCCCAGGGCGATGTAGACGAGAGGGTACAGTCAGCCCACAAAAAGCTGCTCAGTGGATAACACAGCGCTGGTGGCCCCTGTACGAGCCCAGCTCTACCTCCTCCACAGATCCACCACCCCCCTCCCCACAAGGCCCCACCAAACTGCTCCATCAACACAAAAGGTACAGACTCCATCAGCAGAGGAGGAGGTAGTCATCCTCCGCCCAGCAATGACTGTGCGAAAATACAAAGAAATGAGCACTGATCAGGATGAGTAAGAAGGTGGCAGGGAGACGAGTTATTTCCATCTCTATTATCAGAGCTGGGCTGTTAGGCGCCCAATGAAAGGCACCAAAAGGATATAAAGATGCATTAGCAGAGGCCCCTCCCCTCTGCTTGAGTGGCAGCTACTGGCAAGCTGCCCTCTCTCCAGAGGATAAGGAGAAGACAGCGTTCTCCTTCACACAGGGTCTACAGCAGTTCAAGGTCATGACGTAGCTGATGGAGCGGATGCGTGCTGAGGTCTGACGTAGCTGATGTTGCAGCTGATGTTCACCCAGCTGACCTGGTGGTGCACATTTGACGGAGGCCTGGGTGCAGATATTGCAGAAAATGTTTTTTTTATAAGAGACATGTAGGTTTCAGGGGAAAAAAAATCATGTAAGACGATACTGTAAGATGATAAGCATGCTAGCATTCTGTCTTAACAATGTTGTACCATAAGAACTTCTTCTGGGAGCGTTAAAGAGAGAAAGAGAGATGTAAAGTCAGGATGGTGTCCTTCACCTCACAGATGACATATTGATCGGGATCTATGAAATGTTGCAGTAATGGAATCTGAGGTTTACGTTGTGACCTGCTGTAGAGAAGCATTCAATGAGACGTAGGGTAGCGGAGACCTGTTCTACCAGCCTGGCGGATTTGGACTGGACATGAACAGAGAGCCACACATTCGTTCACTTTGTCTCTGCTGCGAACTGCAAAACCTGTTCAGTTGTTGTCAAAGACCTTCCTTCCTAAGGTCCAGTGTGCTGTCATGCATTAATGCTTGCCACAGCTGTCTTGCGAGTTTTTGTGAGTTTGAGTTTCCGTGACATTTCTGTCAGATCAAACCAGTCTGGTCACTCTGTTCTGATCAGTAAGCTACGTCCACCCTCATCCCCTCTACAGTTGTTGTGGTTGTTTGTGTCATTCTGTGTAAACTCACTCTACAGTTGGAAATGAAAATTCCAGGTGATGGAGTTCCATAAATCCTCAAACACTTTAACCCTAACAACCTTGTTCAAAAACAACTGAGTATTTTTTCCCTGTTCTGATATTTTCCCTGTTTCTGATTGCAATAAAAACCCTGCTCAGTATGTATTTTTGCATGCAAAATTCCAAAACTGTGTTTTCTGGAATGTTCTATCACCATTGTTCTATAGCTGTTTTGTTCCAGTATGTATTTATGGTATTGATAAGTGGTACCAAGGAAACTGTGTTGGCAGAACAGAGAAGTTTGTGACGCCAAAGGAAGGCAACAATAACACTATGTACATTTCATAAGTATGTTTGAACATAGTTTAAGTGTAATAGCATAATGCTTAATGCTGTAAACCATGTCCGCGTTATTTTAGGCACTGTGCTGTTATCATATGAATAACTGAAAAAGTACAGCAGGTGTGCAGGTGTTTTTATAGAAGATTTATGTGAGATTCATGTATGACAATAGTTTCCTTAATAAAGAAGGTGCCACAGTGTAGTGCACTAATAGTGCATAAAAATATTAGGTTCACTAATAGCCTCCTACATACAGGTAGCAAGCAGCTAAAGTGAACTAACGTTAGGCGGCCTACTATTACAAAGTGAACTAACGTTAGGCGGCCTACTATTACAAAGTGAACTAACGTTAGGCGGCCTACTATTACAAAGTGAACTA
>JAOYMR010000023.1:1100984-1114871 GCA_025802075.1 Tenebrosternarchus preto
CACCCTAACCCCTAACTCCTCACCCTAACCCCTAACTCGTCACCCTAACCCCTAACTCCTCACCCTAACCCCTAACTCCTCACCCTAACCCCTCACCCTAACCCCTAACTCCTCACCCTCACCTCCTAGAGCTGCAGCCCCACAACAGTAGCATTGTTTTGGGGACGTGTGGATGTGCAGAAAATGGATGTTCCTTCACGTTCAGCCGGGCATCTCACCAGTCTGTGTGTGTGAAGGGTGGAAACAGTGCTGAGGGTAATAGCAGGTGCTGGTGTACAGCAGATGTACAGAAGTAGGAAATAGGAGATGTTGCTAATCCCTTTCTCTGTGAGATAATTCAGTTGCCCAGTTCATTCAGTAATCCCCACCTCCTCCACCACCACCACCACCACCACCATCACCCCGGGTTTCAGCTGTATGCCCGAGCCTGTCCAAGACAGACAGATTACTGCGTGGTTGAGGTGAGATGTGTGTTCTGTTCACTGCAGGGTCAGCACTACTGTCCAAATGTCTGAAGTAGATGTGTGAAGTGATAAGTTTGCTACATGCAAATATCTTTCAGATAACAGAATGGTGGTGGAAAAAACCAGCACAGCAGGTTGAGAGTTGGAGGGATGAGCCAAACACACACACACATACACATACACACACATGCACACACACACACACATACACATACACACACACACATACACATACACACACACACACACACTCACATGTGCCCGTGCTCACTCACTTGCTCACACATGCACACCCTTTCTCACACAAGCTCACACACACAGACCCAGACAGAATTAGAACACACAACTGGGCATGTGTGCCTGTGCTGAGACGTCCCCTGTGGCTTGACCCCTTGGTGTTCCTCATGCCCTTATGAGAGTGTGTAAATCACACTGGACTGTACCATTATGCTGGACTGTACCATTCCCCTCCTGTAGTGTGTTCCATAAAGTAAAAATTCTTTAACTGACCTTCAGCACTTTACTGACCCTCAGCAGTTCAAATCCGAGATGCTGCTTTAGTCAACTAGATTTTTTTTCTTCATATGGTTCTCATATATGCATGAGAATGGTTCATCCCCGTTCGAGTGCACTTGAATGACAGGTTATGTAATTATGAGTGGGCTTTCATGTTCAACTGTTTTGGAAAAGGGTGATATGACGGGAATTTAAATGTGGGTGTGGTGTATCTCTGTGACCCCAGTGCAGTCCCTTCCCTCTGTGTCCGGTAAACGTGGCCGATTTGCTCAAAAGGAGGGTAAAAAAAAGAAAAGTAATGACACAAGTAGTCATTACTGGAGTTTCAGTGATGATCCTGTATTTGTTTCAGTGATGATCCTGTGTTTGTTTCAGTGATGATCCTGTGTTTGTTTCAGTGATGGTCCTGTGTTTGTTTCAGTGATGGTCCTGTGTTTGTTTCAGCGATGATCCTGTGTTTGTTTTCTTGTATTGTCACCTTTTTCTCGTTTGATCAGGAGTCCGGTTGGTTGAGACTGGCTGCACAAAGCAGCTTAAAACGGATAATTTGTAATTCCACATTTTGAGCATTTTGGTGCCATCATAACATTTTTAGGAGTAATAAAAAGCTTTTATGAATGATCAAACTCTAATAAAAGCACTGCAGAGCTCAGGAAAGTACTGTGCCTCATTTAACAATAACTTGCTCACATTGCATTGTGAAAGGCAGTGGAGAACCACAATAATCTTCTTCAACACACTGAACAAATTAAGTTTTTTGTGATGATGGGTTTTGAAGAATGCACCGGAATGTCGAATGTTTACATCAAACCTTGAGAACACCATCTGTGGTCTCATTCTTGGGCACTGCCTCTGCAGCATTTTAAGAGACTTTCATATTCAGCTCTGACATGGTCTTCAGTTTAACAGTCAGCTCCGACACGTGCTTTGTTGGCCACTGTCTATGATTTGCTGTAAATTGAGCTGTCTGAGCTCTCGCAAGTGTCTGTCAGCTTCCGTCACTGACGGCTGGATTTCTATAGGAAGTGACATTGCTATATGGAACGTTTTCTTGAGTGGCCACACAGATGTTCTCACTCGGAGCCTTATGGTGCTGCTTCAAATGACGTGAACTTGGTGTTCAGTGTTGAGCAATGACTGGTTCATGGTTGGTCCGAAGTGCTTCTGAGCACCTCAGTCTATCTTCTGAAAGCCTGTGTTGCACACGACTTGTCAGAACGTGAGGTTTTTAGCTGTTTGAAGCCCGTCCATCAAACAAACGTGGGCTGGGCAGCCACCTTGAAGTGGCAGAGCTGATAAAGTGTTTCGTTATTGTCTGGCGACATTAATGGAGTCTTTAATTCTCCATTGCAGGTAATGGTGCAGATGTTCAGCCCTGGCGGGGCTCTCCACAGTATGGTCACTTTGTACCCATGGCACAGACGGAGCTTTCGTCAGCTCCACCACACTCCTTTGTACTTCATGTAATGCAGCACCAATCAATGTACGAAAAAAGGCGTCCTGAGGTTTTCAGATGAAGCTTATTGCTGAGCCAACCTTAACTGGCCAGTATGAGAGCTGGAAAACCATTCAGTAATACAGCCATTACCTGCTGTAAGACAAAAAACACTTCTTTTCTTACTTGAAAGGCTAGATGACCATTTTCCTATAATTGTGAGTAGCTCAGTTTTCAAAGAAAAATGGCTATAGCAGTTTATAAAGCCATACATAAAGTTAATTTAAATGTTTATTATTTTGTTATTTAGCTATTATTTAAAAATTTCACACAATTTGTGCGTTGTTGAGAGTAAACAATCCTGTAATCTTCATTTTGACAGTGTTCTTTATGTCATTCCCAGGTGAACGCACTCCTCTTGTCACTCAGTTATTTTTTATTGTCCACAGCTGTGGAAATCATCTTTATTCTCCTCGTAAAATATCAAATGCACCATTTCCTGTAACATCATAGATCATCAGTGGCCACAAACACATGATTCTGTAAACCTGCTAGAGCATACACACCGTCTGCTCGTGGACAGTTCCAGGTGACGACTGCAGGTTCGAACACGCGTGCCCTGTGACGTTCGGGGCTCGGGTCTCTCTTTTAGCATGAACATTTCAGTGTCCCGGAAACCATGGGCCCATTTTTTGTATCATGATAATTGCAAACCAACAAACCAAAAATACACTCAAAGCCGAGCTTAGAAGAATAACACCAGTGTGTTGCTATTAAGTAAAACTGTAAACAAATAAAATAATGTAAGTAAACGATACTCGCTCTAAAGCACTCCAGAACACACCAGAGCACTCCACACCGTCAGGATGAGGTCGAAAGATAACTTACTGATCGGTGAATCACTGATTTTAAGATTAATAATGTTTATTTTAACAGAACAAACACTGGCCTACCAGAACAAACTGACGTGCAAATATACAGTCACTAAACTGAGGAACACAGGAGGTGTGACCCACATGAGTGATTGCTGTTGTAAACAACACCTGGAAATCTAGATTATATATTATACTGATATTATACACACCTATAAGCTCATACACTAGTGGTGTTGTTTATTAAAAGCTTATCAGATGCTAATATTTACAGTGCAGATACATTCTCTTACAAAATAGGCTACAGGACAGTGTAGTTTAATCGCACACGGTGGCCTGTCAGCACAGTGTATGATAAGAAGTGTGTGCTGTCAGTAGTAATTAAGTTCTGAATCTTCACCATCTCATGATAACAGAATCTACTGCGAACGGTATCAACGGTTCCTCAGAACAACCGTTAGCTTCCATGCTAAAGGTGCTCATCGTGCTACGGTCACTTAGTTAGCATACTGCAAACGAACTGGGCAAAGCACAGAGCCAGGATTCAGTATAATTTTTTGATCTACATTCACTACCTCTTCCTCATTCACCAGTGTAGCGTTTGGTCTGTAGTGAACTGACTGGAGTTCAGCACAGTGTGTGCCAGTTTGATTTATCTCCCTTTTGGTGTGATTATGGAAGAGATTCAATCTACCGAAGTATATGTATGTCTCTCCCACTGCACACGTTCTCTCTGTCATGAGAGAAAGTACATGTATGTTGGCACATTCACTGAATTAATGCCAATCTACCGTGGTTCACTTTTTAGAAAACCCGAGGCCTGTTTGCCCAGTGTGGTTGAGGAAGTGCACTCAAATGGGATTGCAAGCTTAACTTAAGTGTGTGAAATTCTTCCAGGTGATTGTCATGGAGACGCAAGATCATATTAGTAGTGTTGGCAGACTTCACTGATCCTTTAGTTTTTCCCCCATGTGTTTTGCATTTTGGCAGGGTGTGTAACCTGTTCAGTTTTTTTTTTTTTTACATGGTTAAAATATTTCCATACTTCTCATTTGTTCTTTATGGATGATCTGTCCTTCACCATGATCTGTCCTTCCTTGCATCTCCTTCACAGGAACGCATGGTCAGGACTCCACACAGCATGTGCAGAGCTGTCTGTGATCTGATCTTTACATCGCGATATATCGTATTATCGTATATTGGTACATACCTACTCAAGGAAGGGATGGGCTTCACTACAAGACTTTCAGTATTTTGGGGGACACAGGCAGGCTGACCATTGCTGTACTTCAAGGCTCTGGCAGAGCTTTCGAAAACTGAGTGTTCCCCAGAAAGAAAACCGTATTAACACGTCCTCCAACACACTCGCACGTGCAGTCACGAAGCTCTCCTGCTCTCGCCGTCGCCGCAGTTTGTCTTTAATGAAACACCTTGCACTTCTGTGCCATTTTCTTCATGCAGGTAAGAAGCTGCTCTAATGCGGGCCCTGTTTGTGCAGAGTTCACAGCTATGCTTATTCCATTCAAGGACTGTTCAGTAAATGTAAATAAAATCTAAAGAGGAACTTGCAGAAACATCTCGCGGATCTAGGAGCTGGCGGGGTTTTGGTACTGCAGTAGAGAAGACAGTTGCTCTCAACAGCAGTGCTGCAAACCCCTTCCTGCAGGAAACAACTCCGGTTCTGTTTGTGCACTGAGCTGCATCCAGTGTCCCTCTGTCCACTGGAAGATCTTGGACCTGTGTTTTACTGGGACACATTACATCCTCCATCTTTTTTAAAAAGCCAAAGTGCGTAGGTATAGCTGGCGGATGCTGATTGCTTCGTGCCCTGGGAGAGTTTCGTTGTAATTACCCTATAAAAGCTAATAGGTTTCTGGTGCCCATGGCTGCCCAAGTCCTGCGTGGTGAAGCTCACAGATTAGCTTTTCAAATGGATGCTTCACACTCCTTTTCCTCCTGTGACAAAATGGATGAAAACTATAATATCCGCTTACGGATTCGGGCGGCTGGAAATGATTCCACCTCTTACTTCACCGTTCAGCGAGACCCTGTGTGTGTTCGAGAACCCCGCGGCAGAGCTGGAGCGTGGGAGGGGGCTGGGGAATCCCAGCACCCCCTCGGCCGTGGTTTCCGATTCGGCAGCTGTTTACCGCGTATTGTTCCGTTTACTGCTTGCAGCAGGGTCTGACCGAAAGAGGTGTGGAAGGTATCTGATGAAACGGGGCTTGTTGCCAAGGGAGACGAGAATTCAGCTGCGCAACCGATACCTTGACCAAGCTGCTCCTATCCCACCCAGCAGGCATGTTCTGTCCACCCCACTTCCTGTCCCACTTCCTGTCCTGCGTTCCAAAGCAGTGATGAGTGACTCTAAAACCTTTACTCCTCAGGCTGCATGAGTAGAACCCATGCGAGATGTCTCCTCACCTTGGTGGCCTTTCTTAACTACCTCTGCCGTACAAGTACAGGTTCTTCCGCCTCTGGCAGGTGCAGAAACGCTGCACTGGTTTATTTGAGATGATTTTCCAGACGGAACTCGGACGGAGACGCGTGGATCCGTGCGATCAGATAAGAGCGGCTCCTGGCCACGCCCGTAGGGTCGTTTGGCTCGGGAACGTCTGGAGATAGCTGGCAGGTTCTCTATTGTAAAGTAGAGGTCACAGGACGGCTGTATGTAATGGAACAGGGTATGGATATGGACTCTAGCCAGAGTGCCTGGAGGGGGGCCAGTCTCAGGACTGACAGATAAGAGAGGCTTTTATCTTCTAAGGTCTTTTATTCCCCCTGCACAGGCTGTTGGTTAAAGGACGTGTTCGCAAGCAGGAGCTTCACATGTGTTTACAGCCTTCGGCATGTGCAGCGAGTCGAAGGGAACATTCAAGAATGATTAGGTGGAGGTAGGAGTGTGTTTAGTCCTTGTGTGCATAGAGGCCTGGCATCGCTAGTCATGTTTGTAGGAAGTGTGTGTGTGTGTGTGTGTGTGTGTGTGTGTGTGTGTGTGTGTGTGTGTGTTTTAGGAATTGAATAATGAAGTTAAATGTACTGGAACGTAGCTTTAGCCATCACTAGACCATCACTAGACCAACACTAGACCAACACTAGACCATCACTAGACCAACACTAGACCATCACTAGACCATCACTAGACCTTCTCACGCCTGCTTGATTTTATCTGCATTTGTCCTTTTTAACTTCTTTCACCTTTTTTCTCTTGTGTGGGGGTCTCTCTACCAGGCCGGTCTCTCTGCCAGGCCGGTCTCTCAGGTCCCTCTCCCCTATCTGTCCTTTCAAAACCATCAGAAGACAAACATGGTTGAGTAATGAAAGACCAAATCATATTCAAATCACTCCTTGAACAAAACTTATATTTGATGGTATTTTTTAAAATTATTTAATTTTTTTAAAGAAGCTCTAAGATAACTTGAATCTAAGAAAACCTAAATCATTTTAATGCGTCACCGAATTGTATATGATGAAGTAATCCAATCACGGAAATCATTAATATAACTAAACGTGTGAGGCATGACAGGCGTGTGTGTGTGTGTGTGTGTATATATAATGTAGTGACTAAGCTGTCACTTTCTTGTGCTGAAACTGACACAAGGAAACGTGCTCTGCTGCCTTTAGCACGAGACCATTTATCATGTTCGTCTAATGTAACAATACAGATTACATCAAACATTTCATTTAGTCATTTTAGCAGTAATAATGGTGTATATAAGAATGTTCTACTATTCTGTCTTGTATGCGAAGATAAAGAGACATAGATGAGACCTGGCGGAAAATTAAAGGAGTTTTAGTCTGAGGTTTTGATGTTTGCTTGAGTGTAGGTTTTGGAGTACAACTGAGCCATTGTTCTGAATTGTCTCCAGACTACAGAGCATCCCAGAGCAGAGCATCCCAGAGCAGAGCATCCCAGAGCAGCTGAACTCACAGCATTGTTGTGCTTCACCCTTTGCATGTAGTCATCATTTTCTCAGAAAAGCTCTGAAAAAGTGCTCTGCTCTGCCCACCAGCCCATCTGTAGCATTTCACTGGAGTGGAAATCCTGCACTACACACACTTTCTCTCTCTCTCTCTCACACACACACACACTTTCTCTCTCTCTCACACACACACACACACACACACACACATTTTCTCTCTCTCTCTCTCTCTCTCTCTCTCTCTCTCTCTCTCCAAATATTTTTTTTAAATATACTTGTACTGTACAAAAGTCTTCTGCATCCAAGAACATGTGTTTAACCCTTTGTTGGCTTCAGCAAAGTGGCTCCATGGTGAATTTTTGCTTTTGCTATTGCTTTTGACTTTGATTTTCCATTAACCAAAGGTCCTCCACCCTGTTCCATCCACGCTGGTAGGAGAGGTGTAGTCTAGGTGTTAATGGTGGTTGGGGGTATTTAAAGGCGTTATCTCTCTAGAAGATCGGGGGTAGTGAAACGGTTGAGTTTATTGTGTTGGTGTTTACTTGTGTGGATGTTTTGTAGTAGTGTTTGTGTTCTATAGTGTTTACTAGAATAAACACTCACTCTCCAGACAGACAGAATTGGGATTCTTTTGATTTGCCTAAGAAATTTGCACAAAACTGTGTATATAGACGTCTCGCATGGATTTACTCAAGTGGAAAAAAAAACACAGATGTACCACGACCTAAAAGTCACAGAGTTCATACAGCTGTCCTGGGTGTGTGTGTGTGTGTGTGTGTGTGTGTGTTCTGTGCATGCACACACGTGACGTGTATAAGCTCCAGTCTAAGATTGGTATAGGGTTTCCTCTAACCACGGTGTCCATTTTAGAAACGTCTTGCTTCTGTAGTCGTCTTTCTCTAAGGGCCTGAGGTCTAGACTCTCTTGTTTTACATTTGCCCCATGTGGGTTCGGAGCCCTCTGGGGGGGTAAATCTGCCCGAGATCTTCCACCCCCTCACATCACACGACTCGGGAGTCGGAGGCTGTGGAGACGTTAGGAGAAGGTCTTCCTTCAGTCTGGTGATCCATGATGGGACCGTTCCAGCGCAGAAGATACGTTGTGCTTAGGCGCGCTGAGAGGGAGATGTTTAGGATCTTTTCTGCTCCTTTTTGCTTTATGTAATCCGGACAATATCAGGACAACGTATTTGTGTTTGTTTTTGGTTTTAAACTTCTAATTGGTTCCGTTTGGATTTTCAGAGCCTGCCTCTCCTACAGAAGAATGAAGTCGAGTGAGTAAGCAAAGGTAGTTGAGGTGAGATTTGTTTGTTCCACCCTCTCCTTCCTGTCACCTGTGTTTACTTGTTTTATTTTTGTTCCTGTGCTGTGTGCATGTGCACACACACACACACACACACACACACACACACACACACAGTCCTAAAAGACAGAGAAGCTTTTAAACTTTTTTCGCACATATAAACAAACCCTCAGAGAGAACACAGTGCGCGTCTAACCAGGCTCAGGACTCCCACAGGACAGCTGGGGCTGGGAAAAGCGAGTGAACTGTGTACTTAGACAGAAATGCTACATATTCAGGACTTCTTCCCTGTTTTTAACAGAATAAGACGCTCATCCTGGGACACAGGCAGTGGTTGAAGTGTGTGTGTGTGTGTGTGTGTGTGTGTGTGTGTGTGTGTGTGTGTACAGCAGGGTGTCTCCTAAGTATTACCCATCAGGCTGAATCAGTAATGTGCTCTGAAATAGAGCACCACTTCTTCAACCACTGGTTTACTGGAATCACCTGGGACCAAAGGACACTGCAGGATTTAATACACATGTACAGTTCTCCTTTCCCTGGGTGTGTTAAGGTCTAGCTGTTGATATAAATGTCATAGTTCACATTATTGTAATAATGACGTTTCTAAAACCTGAAATCCTGGATAATGTTGCAAACGGGGGGGGTCACAAATAGTCCTCGGTGTACACGGTGTTTCTGGCTCATAAGTATCAGTCACTTTTTAAACCTTAACAAATCTTAAAACGGTTCAAACGAACTTTGAAGGAATCCTGGACTGTTGGTGGTCTTTCTGAAGTCATACAGGGTTTCAGTAACAGGTCTGAGGTGCCAAACTGAGCGATTCTGTATGTCCTGAGGAAGGGAGATGGACTGTGGTTCACACCTACACTCTTCCTGGATATTTTAAATGAGGTTTCCATAGAAGACGATGATGTGGTTGTGGTCTGAAACAAAACAAAACCGTTCTGAGTTAATAGACCACTTCTTATATTATTATAACTTAATGAGTAGGTTAGTGTGGAAGAACGGCTTGAGGGAAGTATAACGTGTGTGTGTGTGTGTGTGTGTGTGCCATCATCATTGTAGCAGCCAGAATCGTTTGTTTTCATTTAAATATGGAATATTCCTTCATTTCTGTAGCGCAGTTCTCAGGATACAGAGACGCCAAGAATCATTAAACAAAGCTCTGCTTACCGTGCTTAAGAACTAAGAACCTAGAGCTATTACCACACTCGCTCACGATTATGAACATGCTCGCTCACGATTATGAACACGCTCGCTCACACTTATGAACACGCTCGCTCACGATTATGAACACGCTCGCTCACGATTATGAACACGCTCGCTCACGATTATGAACACGCTCGCTCACGATTACGAACACGCTCGCTCACACTTCCTCCTGCTAACACACTCTCACACCATTTCCGTCTCTTGTCTCATCTGCCATCCTGTTTTCTTCTTGCTGCGATGACATGAATGTTTGGTGCTACATTTTCTGCTGCTCTTGTGTGTAACAGAGCAGTTAGTGTGTAAGATACCACTTTAACTGTGATGAAGTGCTCTGCTCTTTGTGAGAAAGCGCTGAGCGAACCGCTGTGCACTTTAACATTTAACTCTCACGTCTTGCTTTTCTTGTCAGGACTCTTGCTGAGCTCCTGTCCTGTCTGGTGTGGCGAGCAGCAGGACCCAGGGGGCTGCTGGGAAATGAAGGCCAGTCTGAAGAAATGGCGGCGGCTTGCCCTGGGCCTCATGTTCACGTGGGTGCTGCTGTTCCTTGCTCTCTTCTCCTACTTCATGGAGTCCCGCGTGGACGAACCGCGCTCCGCCGCGGGACTCTCGCACGCCGACTCCCGCCGCCTGACCTCGGTGCAGGGCAGCGGCCGCTCTCGCCGCGAGCCCCGCCTCGTCCCCACCCCCTCGGTCTCGGGCGGGAGGCAGGAGCAAAGCCCGGAGCGCAGCCCCAGCAGAGAGCCCGTGGCGGGAAGAGTCGGACGGGACGCCTACCCTTACCCAGACCCCCAGAGCCTGGCGGCCTGGTCCGCCTTCGGGACCCACGATGTGGGTTCGCGCTCGGGCGCGGCGATCCGCGAGCGGGCTAGGCGCGGAGATGTCCAGGAGGAAGAGGAGGAGGAGGAAGAGGAGGAGGTGGTGGGAGGAGAAGAGGAAGGGAATGAAGAAGACGGGGCCTTCACATCCAGACGGGCGGCGGCGGAAGGCTGGACCGACTCCGAGCTGGACGAGTACTACTCCTCCAAGTCCAAGTCCGTGGTGCAGCGGCTGTGGGAGGGCAGCGTGTCGCTGAGCATGCTCAGTCCACGACTGCAGAGAGCCATGAAGGACTACCTGAGCTCCAACAAGCACGGCGTGGCCTACAGGGGGCGCCGGAGTCTGCGGCAGAGCAGCGCGCAGGTGCTGTGTGAGCTGAAGAAGAGAGGCAGGATCTGGACGCTGGACGGAGGCGAGCTGCCCTTCTCCACGTTCGGCTGGAAGAAGATCGTTCCTGCCTCCTCTCTCGAACAGCTCTACGGCGCGGCCTTCCGCTCCTGCGCTGTGGTCACCTCAGCCGGCGCAATTCTTCACTCTGGCCTGGGCAGGGAGATCGGTGAGTACAAAGGGAGGGGCCATCCTGATGGAGGAGGTAGCAGGAGAAATCCTGGGTGGGTCAGTTCCTGCAAACATGCAGTTTGCACGAAAAAGTTATTTTAGAGGGAGAGGTCCATCTGGGTTGGGCAGCTTCACAGGTCATTAAACACGGATTTCAGGCAATCAGGCAAGGCCTCATGTTCTTCTACATCAGAGCCGTCAGAGCCACGTTATTACAATGCTTGTACAGTTAAAACTTACAAACTGAATGAAGTTTGCTTTGCTGTAAAGGTCATAGACAAACGATCTTGTGCTTTCAGCCGGGTAGGAGTCGTCACATGTAATGTGTTTGAGGTGGCAAGGCGACGTGCATTTTGATTGTTTTCAAAGTGCTCCGTTAAAGAACGATGTAGATGACTAGCATGTTCCACAGCTTAAATTAATGTCCTCAAATTATTCATAATTGTGCCTTTTCTTTGATGAGTTACAGGAGGAATTCAATTAGAGAAATTAAAGGAAGTAACGCGCACAGTATTAACAGTTTATGGAGAGATAAAACTGTGCAGTTCTGCACGTTTATCCACAGGGGGGCGCTAGTTTGACCACTGCACCTCAGAGCATATGGAGGGTTCCTGAGGTGTTTATCTGAAGCATGAGATGAAAAGAAGCCTGTAGTTGCTGCAGCTGTAGGAGTTCATACATGATTGCCCTCGATCAAAGAGCCCCTGTGAACCTGCATCGCACTCAACACATGGGATTATTTCAGATTATAATGATCTGGAATCCTTCCAGGTCACGTGCACGAGCTCACGTGCCCTCCTGCGTGCACGAGCTCACGTGCCCTCCTGCGTGCACGAGCTCACGGTCCTGGGTGTCCTGCTGTCTCTTCCTGTCTTGGCTGGGCCTCAGCTCGCAGGTCTTTGTTTGGGGTTCCACTCTCCTGGTTCTGTTCCCTTCTGAGGTGGTGAAGCTTTGAGCTGCTTCTGCTTTTTTTTTCTTTTTTGCTCTTGATCCTCTTTCTTCCCTCTGGGTTCTTTTAGGGGTTTTCGGTTTCCATAGTGATGCCCGTTGCTCCGCCTCCCAGAATGTGGGATATTCACTCCCTTTCTCCATTATGTAACGGCCTGGATCTGCAGGTCCGCCGTGCCCAGAGTTGGCCAGCTTTGGCATCCACACTGGCAGAGTGTCGTTTCAGTGGGCAATGGAAGTGAAAGTGTTGCCATGGTGACGGCCCAGCTCCCATTGTTCCTGTGTACAATGGTGGGGGTGCAGTTTGAGGAAGCATCTTTTAGGCTTCTGATATTAGACCATCGTCACCACTTTAAAAAAAACAGATAATGTTTAAGAAAGAAAATGATGGAAAGATGTTTAAGAGACTTTAAAGTCTCTCTGTGTTCTACGTCTGCACCTGGAACTTCAGACTGGAGAGGCGCTGTGGCCCCCGTGGTTATGGGTCCCTCTTTTACTGTGTGTGAGTTAACAGTCTGAAAGACCCCCAACCACTCGGGATGCTTTGGTCAGACTCGCCTGCTCCGACCCGTTAGGGTCAGATGTGCACACCGATCCGTCCAGACTGAAGTGATTCTCTATGGAGTCTGTCGGCCCCCGTCACAGGATCGGGACTGTGTCAGGACATTTTCCCGTCGCTAGTGCCAGCTTCCTGTTCCTCTCGTCTCGAGCTCCAGGATAAAACCCCCCCAAGGGCAAGTAGGAGAGCCAGAAAGATCATGAGCTGCCAAGTGCAGACATGGAACTCCTCTCAATGAGATTACACACACACACACACACACACACACACTAAGATACACGGATCTAACAAAGATGTGGTCCTTCTGATCAAGAAACTGAAATTGGTTGACAGTTTAGATCAGTGAACTGTGTGTACGTACTTGGCAATGACTGTAATCACTTTCAAACTTCATTGCCTCTAATATTGTAAACAGGAGCATCAGTCCTCATTTCCATAGACAGTCCCTACACACTCCATCATCATTCAGCCCCAGTTGTCTTCTGCCATCTGGTGGACAAAGAAGAAATAATTTACTCATTCTCTTTATCTCTCCCTTTACCAACATTTGCTTTGTGAAAACAAAGAACGTCTGTGTGTGTGTGTGTGTGTGTGTGTGCTCGACAAATTTTCAGTTTGTACTTTTAGACAACAACAGTATCTGTATCTGCCCAGTTGATCGATGGCAATTCAAACTGCTGCCTGTATAAACCCAGTCATTACCGTCACGTCACGTGTCCTGGGGAAAACAAGCACATAGACTGAAGGTCTATCTGTCATCATCAGTTCTTCTGTGAGTGTGTGTGTGTGTGTGTGTGTGTGTGTGTGTGTGTGTGCGCAGCTCTTTTGTTCATCTGCATTCACACACACTGTTTTGCCAACAATGGCTACCAGAAGGCACTTCTCTTATATTTACTACACATAAAGATTAAACACTAAACCTCAACACACTGATCAGTGGTAACTAAGCCTCTCTCTGTTAAATGAGATTTAGTTTGAAAGAGAATGTGTATAAAACCCCATGCTGTAAGATGAATGTAAAGTGGTGTAGGGTAGAGAGGCAGGGTAATGTAAAGTGGTGTTTACAGGGTAGAGAGGCAGGGTAATGTAAAGTGGTGTTTACAGGGTAGAGAGGCAGGGTAATGTAAAGTGGTGTAGGGTAGAGAGGCAGGGTAATGTAAAGTGGTGTAGGGTAGAGAGGCAGGGTAATGTAAAGTGGTGTTTACAGGGTAGAGAGGCAGGGTAATGTAAAGTGGTGTTTACAGGGTAGAGAGGCAGGGTAATGTAAAGTGGTGTTTACAGG
>JAOYMR010000023.1:1164721-1174721 GCA_025802075.1 Tenebrosternarchus preto
TGCATCATCAGGATGGAGCGCTTTCTGGATCATCAGGATGGAGCACTTCCTGTGCCTTATGTTATGCCACAACAACATAATACTTATCTGTATTTTTTAATTTTTTTTTTTTAAACTTGCCTACACTGTGTACTGCAGGAGAATTGAGCTTGACTTTGAGAATATTCTCGCTTGGAAAGAAACGCATCCTGTCAGGGTTTTTTTTTTTCTTCTTCTTCATTAACATTCGAGTTTGGATGAGCAGCCCTGGATGAATAGGCAGACTGCAAGCCCCATTACTGCAGGAGAAGATATCACACAGTTCTGTGGCCAAATTGAATGGAGAATGACCAGCAGTACGGGCTGGAGCGGATGAGAGTCTTGCTACATGAGTCGAGTGTTATTCTCGGCATTACCGAGTTTGTTTGTTTGTTTGTTTGTTCTGACGTGTGCGTGTTGTGTCTGGCCCTTCATCGCTGTGATGCACATGTTCACTCTTTCTTTTCTCCTTTCTCCACAGTGATCTGGTGAACGGCCTTGTGGCCCTAATGAACAGTAATGTCAGTAGTCCTGTCAACTTGGTGAGCCGTTTGATGTTTTGGTTTGTTTGTTTGCTAGTTTGTTTAACATGTAGTTACGTGCTATTATGTTACGTTTTCAATATGTGGCTTTCGAGGACCCTGTGCTAAGGTTTTCCCTACCCCTAACCCCTAACCCTAGCCCTAGCCCTAACCCTAGTTTAAAGTTCTTATATCTGCTGTTTCTCAACTATCAGATGCCTCTGTTTGTCCATGTAATGTTGATGACACTTAAGTCCATTGAGTGCTGGGTCCTGGGAGGAGTTTGCTTTGCTGTCTTGTTCAGTGTTACTGATCGAGTTTCTCCAATCCTCTCCTCTCCTCTCCTCTCAGGGAAACCCTGAGGAGCACACCATATTGGAATTCGCTCAAATGATTAAAAGCCTGGTTGGTAAGTGACAGATCAGTCCAGATGAATAGTCTCTCTCCACTTTTTCTCCCTCCCCATTCGATGCGTGTGTGCTTGAGAATAGATAAAGGGTTGATTTCAGACTGAACCTTCAACCCCTTTGCTCTTCCTCCACCTTCACTCCTCCAGTGAGCCGCAGTCACATCCAGTTTTTGCCAGAAGCTCAGGATGATCCCCAGAGACGCCGGCCGGATATCCGGAAGGCCAAAATGCTTCTGGGCTGGGAGCCTGTGGTGAGCACTTCATATTCACATGCACGGGTTCAGACTGTGTGTCTCGGACCCATGGCAAACACGATTTTTGAAAACCTGACTTTGCTAGGGGGGGTTAAAACTTTACTTAGACCTATTAACCCCTGACTAACTGTTTCATTAAAGTGTTTGTTTGTTTAGCTAATCATTATTACTTTACAAAAGAAAATGTTTAGTTCCCCTTTCAGGAAACTCATCCCAGCTCTGTATTACATCACCTGCTCTTCATAAATGGCTTCTGTCACTGTTAGTGATTCCTCCTATCTGTAGTTACGGAGTGTAACTGGATGATGTGTCACGTAACGCCTCTGTAACGTTTGTGTGCATTACTGCAGGTGCCATTGGAGGAGGGACTAAACAAAACCATCCAGTACTTCAGTAAGGAGCTGGAACATCAAGCCAATAATCAGTATATCCCCAAACCAAAAGCAGCACGCATGAAGAAGAGCAGACCAAGGCACAACTGAGGCCCAGGGTTTGGCCTCAGGAACGCTGAGATACCGGGAGTCTCTAGGCCCCAACAGCCATTGACCACAAAGGGTATTGCCCTTAAAAAAAGGAACTTTTCCTAAGAGGTTGTTTTTTTTTGGGGGTGGGGGGCAGATGTAGTTGAGAACTCTCTCCATCATGCTTGCTTTTCAGATGTGCCTCAGAAAAAATTGCAGCAGGATAGAGATGCTCAAAAACCTTAACTTGCACTTGGGATTCGGCAGCCGTTTGTTATTTAAGAGAGAGCTGAAAACTCCACGTTCTTTTTGCATTTAAGGCTGTGCAATTCTGAGTGTTGTGATCGTTTTTACCGACGCTCTGCTGGGCGCTGTATGTCTTTTTGAACAGACATCTCTTTTCAATGTTAAGATTTATTATGGAGGCGAATGATTTCTTGTTTATTTATCATGAATTTGAGGCGAGACCAGCACAGACCCGAAGAAGAGGGGAGAACTTTTTTGCTTTTTTTGTATTGTGATACCGGACAAAGGGTATTGATGACCTCATACATCAGACAGATCTCTGATCCTTTTACTGATTTCGGGGGTGGGGGGGGGGATATTTTAATAAAATATTTACATTGATTGATTGATTGCCTTTTTGAGTGAGTGGGGCTTACTCAGTTTTCATCTCCACCCATCACGCACACGTGTGATTGTGTGTGTGAGAGAGAGGCTCTTTCCTAGCCTTGTGTGTTTCGTGCAGTCTCCAGAGGTTTTAACACAAAACAGCGTTCAGTGGTGCATTACAAACACTGCAGGAGACCATCTGGCCAAACACCTCATTTATTTGCTCTGTTTTGCTATACATAATATGGCAGTGGTACTGGATGGACTTCTGTACACATTCACACAACAGCTGGTGGAAGCAGGTGGTACCAGCCTGCTGGGACATGACAGAGGCTAAAGAGTTATATTTGGAGAGAGGTTACAAAAGTACTGTGTGATATGAGGTAAATGCAGCTATGTGGGCTTTAATCCGTTCTAAAATGCATTTTATCATCTAGTGAATTTTTTTTTTTTTTTTTTTTTGGGGGGGGAATTTTTTTTTTTTCAATTTTTTTGGTTTTTTTTTTTTTTGATCCCTGCCCCCCCCCCCCCCCCCCCGTCCCATCCAACAACAACAACACATTTTACATTTTAACATCATTTTGGAATACCCTTCCCCATTAAAACCATACACTTGTTTTTTCCAGCTCATTAGAGACAAACTTCCATAAAAAAAACTTTTACTTTTATTTTCAGGCTGCTGGGACTGTTGAGCTGAATTATAGAAACATCTGTGAAACGTTCAGTTAGATTTCCTTCCCTGCAGAACTAAACGATGCATTAAAAATGTACATTGAATTTGTGAAGCATATGAAAACTAGTATTTATCAGGCCCTATTCTGCTACTAACTTAAACAACTATAGCATAGATAAAACCTCAACAATTTAAAAATGATCTATTATGTCACTATGGCAATAGGTTTGCTGCCTGTCGGACACAGTGGAAGGTGCAGCTGTCCTCCTCCCTGCTTGTGGTAGCGGATCAAGAGGGGTGTTCTGTTCCACATAAGGAGGTATATTGGAATGGTAGTGAAGTGGTAGTGAATATGTCATTCATAGAGCCATGAACGGCCCTTCCATTCACACAGGCCTGCTGTTACACAAACACAACAGTCTAATGTCATCTGTTTTCTTGTTTCCCCATTTTTTATTGCTTACAAAAATGAACACTAAGTATTAACAAAGTTAAACTACGGTACATGTGTGTCTTTCGAGTGCAAAGATAAAAAGAAAAAAAATATAGTCTATTCTCAGAAAACTACAATAAAGTAACCCCCCCCCCCCAAAAAAAAAAAAACACGTGCTTTATCAGAATAATGAAGTGACGTCTTTGACATCCAAGCTAGATGTTCCAACAAGATAAACAGGTGTAATTCACAGGCCAGAGGTTCTCTGATAAAGAACAAAATATGATGGGTAAATAAATGCCACTGGCTGAACTGATACTGCAGCCCATGTCTTTGAACTGAAGTTAATTAATGCTTAACAAATTAATGCCGCAACAACACATCAAAGAAATCAAGTCTGATAGCAGCTTGGACCCAAAAAGGATTTTCATAAGAAATCCACTGGAAACAAATACAAAAATGCCCCCAAAACCAGAATTTTAACAGGAACTTTTCTTACGAAATTTTGGCACCAATGACACCAGATGATGGTGCTGCTTTTACAACTTCCTAAAGCCCGTCCGCTTTAGTCTAGTGGAGATATGCTCGCCAACCAAATCGACACGTATGTGAGTACGGGGGCCGCCTCCCGACGGGCTCGGCTCAGTGTGCATGATGCATACATATGTGTTCCACCTCTCGCTCTCACACACACAGGCACCCATTCATGGGAGGCCCACATTCTTTCAACAAGTTAATTCACATCAGTCTATCTCAGTCCCTATGGATGAACCAAGATGCTTTAGTTATGCTTGGTAGTGTCTCCTGTGGATCAATCCCAGTTAATGTCCACTCAAGAAATAATTGAATTGTCAGAGTGTTTTGACATAGAAACACCTTTATTACAAATAACTTTTGAATGTGTTTTACTGATAACGTGACAATCTTTTTTCCTCCAAAACTGAAAACATCGTAATTATTGTGTGAACAAAAGTCAACTGATATCACAATCTGAAGTTAATACTTTTCCAGACATCTTGCACAAGTCTTGATGAATGAGATTTGTGTGTGGGGGCCATTTTAACTGTGTTTAGTTCTACAGCACCAGTACATATCCAGTCTTTCCCTTTTCCTTTCTCCTTCATTTTAGGCTGCTTTCTTCTGGTCTAGGATCAGTTTTGTGGTTCTTTTATAACAGCTTCGGGTTTGGCTGTCCTCTGTTCCTCTGACAGCATAGTTGAGGTCATTGTTGAAATGTCAAAGGTCATGGTGCCACTGAGGTGAAGTTTGAGGAAGTTTTGGTTACTCTGGTTGGCCTCTAGGATCACAGCTTCCTTCTACTAAAGAATATAGAGGTCAAAGTTTAAAATCAACATGTTTGTTTTTATTTAATCCCCACAAGGGAGATTTTGGTAAAAGACATAAGTAGCTAAATTCAAAACATTTGAATGTGATGTAACTATCTATATTTTCTTTCGCACTGAAAAGATAAATTTACATAAAGGCATTAAACCTGTTAGTACCCCATTCATGGCCAAGATATTGTATTGAAATACATTTTAAAAACTTCATGCAATACTTATATCGCAATAAGATCATAAAACTTTCTATTTCAGTATTTTTTCAGGTTTCCTGTCAGACTCATACATCGTTTACGCGCATGCCCGACGTCGCCACTCGTCTGCCTACCGCGGGTCCTGATGCTGACCAAAGAACCGCATCGCTCGCGGAGCCTCGGTGGCGACTACAACGCACGTTTTGAGTTTTCCTTTACTAGATATGCATGTATCGCATCGCTGGTTTACCCGGTTACCGTTGGAAATGCGTGCGATTATTGAACGTCGGTCACCCAGAGGCTCAAGATGCTGTTTGGTCTTGAGGATGGGGGAAGGGACCGACAGCGAAAAGGAGGGAACGATCCAGTTTAAACTAGTTCTGTACAATGCTAATAAAATGCGACCTTATTCAATCCAAGACAATTCTCCATTGCGTCTGATGTTCAATGAATAAGCGAAAATGAACTTCGACCTGTGAAATAGGCAGCATATTTTATCACGGATATGACCTGTTCTTCAAATATCATCTGTGCATAAATGTCCGTTTATTCATTAAAATGTCGAGGAGATTATTGATCTTTTGAACATTGCAATAAATCTAGTTAATATAGGACCACGCGTTTTTCATTGTCCAAAAATAACTACCAACTATACGAAGCATGTGCTCCATCAGGCAGTTTTATCAGAAACAAGCAGACAAGAGGGGAGACGGGAACCCCGCGGTTATGACTGCCACGCGGAAAGGGCGGGCTGTGTGAACAAAACCCCTAATAGACAGCACTGCACTGCAGCAAAACCGTCACTCTCATCCACATACTTCCACAGCGTCCACGAGCGCGCAGAAGACATTTCCAGAGAGTGGTAGCTCAATATCATCTGTACGCGTTACAAATGATCTGTGTTCTGACCGTGACGTCGCGAAGCATGGGGCGATAGTGGCACAGACCGCTTCGTAACGCTGCTAAATTATACTAAAAACTGTTCTTACCACAACACATAGCTGTTGCGCTCGAGGCGCTTTTGGACACTTCATATGAAACGAAGCGATAGGTCTATCCTCTAACATCTACCCCTCCCCCAAAACACACATGTGTGGAATTTCGCCAGGATACTTGGTAGAACTAAGATTTTCTCTTTTTTTCTTTTTTGAAATCACGTTAGGGCATTTCTCCTTTGAGCAATATCCCCTAGCGCCGTTGTGTGGTGAAGGACTACATCCAATCAGCGAGATGAGGAGACCACTCCTACCCCAGAATCTGAATGCGCCGGACATGTCGCACTATAAATACCGCGTGAACTACGCCGGCATCTCTTGGTCGTGAGAAAGCTCAGGGTTGCTGCTGTACATTTGTCTTCTCCCTTTTCATAACAAAAAAAAACGTCTATTTCCCCTATTTTCTTCCCAATTTCAGTTTATTTGAGGCCAGTTGCATGCATTGTTCGTCTCCCAAAATGGTTTGCGAGACTAAAATAGTTGCAGACGAACACGACGCCATACCTGGGACAAAAAAAGATTCAATTATCGTTTCCTCTTCACAAATGTGGACATCTTCTTCGTCGAGTCCCGGTGCGTTCGAAAGTAAAGATGTGAAACGGGACCAGGTTTTTATACGCGAGTTTGAGCGCTCGGACTATGCAGAGGTGCGCCGCATCTTCTATGAAGGCATCATGGAGCGGATACCCAACACAGCTTTTAGGGGTCTAAAACAACAACCACACACTCAATTTCTTTATGCAGTGCTCACAGGTAGGAGAAATATACAACGTGGATATTGGACGTGTTTTTCTCTTTTCATCTTTTGTATGTAAAATTGATTGCGCAAGTAGAGCAGTCTTTTGCTTAATGCATGAACTGAAGGCGGCGAATAATTGTCCTTACATAGAACATATGTTACCATAACTATAGCTTAAATGGAAATGGACTGATTGTTCAAACGCTTTCTCGACTGTGCTGATGACAGAGCTGTAGTCTTTCATTTCAGCGCATGCTCGCAGTATAGAATAGATTCGCTTCTTCGTAGGTTAGAATCACATTAGGACCGTCGCACATTTGCCTCCCACAAAGAAAGCGATAGTTCAACAGCATGCTGTGTGCATGTTCGTGGCAAGGCCGGTGATGGTGTTCGCCGGCTGAGCGAGTGAATGAATGAATGAATGATTCTGGGGTTTAGCCCCTACCGCGTGTGCGCTCAAATGGCACTGAGTTTATAGCACTCGTTCCATTCGCGTGACTCACGCAGTTTTTTTTTTGACGCGCATGCTGTTTTATTCTTTAAGTTGCAAATGTTTTAGACGTTCAACCGACGACACTGGAAATGTTTTAGACGTTCAGCATACGTTCTACTGCATCATCATACATGGGAAACCCGAAGCGAGAAAATGCAATTGCATCAAATCTGAAAACTTTTTCCTTTAATCAAAATGTAGATGAAAATCACAAAAGCATTTTTTAAGTCAACCTGTACACACGATAGCTCCCCATCCGGACCTAAACACATACATTTCTAAATTCTCCAAGCAGAGCAAATAAAAATGGCTTTATTTCAGTTCTTCAAAGAGCTGAAATACAGTGCTGGTCAAACTTTCACTTAAAGTGTGTGTTTGCAAATGTTTTTTGACGAGTAGTCGACAGTTGGGACCATATCGCCGCACGCCAGCGCCTATGTTGACAGTGCGCGTCGTGGTGCAGCGGAGTGAACTGGTATTGCATTCCATAGAAACACGAGCATGCAGTGTGGCGCAGCTTGTCTGTCTGTACTCCCAAGGGCGCCCCCATGTGTCAATACCATCAACAAGCGAGCACAAAAATGCAACCGCGTCTACAGCGGCTTAGACAACGCACGTCACTATTTCACCGAGGGAAATCACACCAGTAGTGTCCCCGTTTTTTCTTTGCAGCAGGACAAAATACGCGGTTAATATCTTTTAATAAGATACATACTGTTTAATACTGCTAATTTACAGTGCATTCCTCGTAAAAATAACGTCTATTGATAAAATGATCAATGATAAAATAAGGGTGTATTTTGATTGCCTGTTGTTATATGTGTTGGTCTCTCCTCTGCCAAAAATCAAACCTTTGGTTCTCTTTTCTGACAGGTGACGTTTATTTCTCTTCCATTTCTCCATAGTAATGTGCTTTGTTATGACCAAGTCCGTCACGCTGACGTTCTGTACGCCGTTCATTCTAATGGGAGCGCGCTATTACTACAGCAGGAAAGTCATCCTCACTTACCTGGACTGTGCTCTCCACACAGACATGGCTGATATTGAAGCTTACTACATGAAACCAACAGGTAAGGGAACACCAGTCGTACACGTGCATTGTTTTAGACGAGGACCTGCAACTGATTTCATATTGATTTTTTTTTTAACCACAGAGCAGAGATGAACTCAGTAATTAAACAAACTGCATCACAGTGCTGACACACCAACTGTCAATTCAGTGAATCAAAATGACCAAGTTGCCAAGTGAGGAAAGTAGTTATTATATTTATTTATTTATTTTTGCCAGAATTGTGCCCTGCCCTGTTTAAATCTGCATGTCTATATTTAGACATCCCCAAGTATAAAGTATGTGCTGGTAGTTACAGCTGTGCGTCTCACGTCTGGTCAGACGTGCTGCTACTTGGCTTTGCTTTGACAAACTGCACAACCCAGTGCCCTCACCACCACCACCACCACCACCACCCAGACCTTCCCAACCCAGTGCCCTCACCACCACCACCACCACCACCCAGACCTTCCCAACCCAGTGCCCTCACCACCACCACCACCACCCAGACCTTCCCAACCCAGTGCCCTCACCACCACCACCACCCAGATCTTCCCAACCCAGTGCCCTCACCACCACCAGCACCACCCAGACCTTCCCAACCCAGTGCCCTCACCACCACCAGCACCACCCAGACCTTCCCAAACACCTTCCCCCTTCAGACAGGGTTCAACAGAAGGAGGATGATGCTGCTCTGGCCCTAAATGCTTCCTTTTAGTTGGTCCACTGTGGGTTCATTGGCCGAAGTGCTGCTTTGATGCAGTGGAATAATAAGATATGCAGTAGGTCTGTTGCTGAGCCTGTGGCTCTGTGCTCAGGATCACGTGGGTGTATTGATTGCAGGAGGGGGGGGGGAGAGAATCGCTGATATGCACTTTCCTGCCGCAGAGCACCAAGAATGATGAGACTCATTTTTGCTGCTCGGGTCTGAAAGATATAATCAGAGAGATTCTAGGCCGGTTTTGTTGCAGTATTCTGCATTTCCCACGGGAAGTAATTAAAATAGTCAGCGCATGCATTTTCAGACCTGTGATTATGATGCAAGTTATGTGTCCAAACAAGATGAAAAAGGGATTTACCTGAGATGTTTGTGATCTCATCTGTGACTGCTCACTTCTGCTTGAGGATATGAGACATCAGATTTGATTAGTCCAAACACATTAAGGTATCAATTAGTCATGTCCAGATAGCATGAAACCATTGAGGAAGGGTAATATACACTAACAAGAAACTGGGAAAGGATTTACCAACATGCATTCAAACGCAGCTTTAGCAGCAAATGGTATCCAGTGTGTGGATGGTATAACAATATGGGAAATACAGATATTGTAAATACACAAGTAACTTTAGACCACAAAGCGGAATAAAGGTAATAGTACAAAGTGATCATGACAACAGACACACACTCAAACACACACACACACACGTATGCGTGTGTCCATCAGCCTTGCCTGGTCCCTGCACGATGTAACCAATCAATACTCAAACGTTCACTAAATCATGCATGTGTGAGTGTGTCAGGACAACGGGAAGATTTGTACTAAAGGCCAGGTGTTCAAGTGTTCCTTACAATAGAAAGTCAGAGGGAGTGGGTCACTTACATATTCACATGAGCACCTGAGAAGAAGTAGCTTTTCTTCCCGTCTTCTCTTACAATAAACCTACCAGGAAGAGCCGAACCAGTCAGATAACGAGGTCCCTAGTGTGAGATCAGACTTCACCGCTCCAGTATATCTTAGCTTTGATTCATGACTAGCCTCCCCACCATGATCAAGAGCTGTAAACGCTGCACCCTAGTGACCACAGAGCA
>JAOYMR010000023.1:1179721-1184847 GCA_025802075.1 Tenebrosternarchus preto
CACACTAACACACAAACACTCACTGGAACACCACACTAACACTACCACACAAATACATACCATACAATATATACTATACAATATATACCATATAATATATACCATACAGTATATACTATACTATATATAACATACAGTATATACTAATACTCAGCGTCACAAAATGTGTGTATGAGTGTGTGTGTGTGCGTTTGAGTGTGTGTGTGCGTGTGCATGTGTGTGTGTGTGTGTATGTGTTTGACTGTGTGTGTGTGAGTGTATGTGTGTGCATGTGTGTGTGTGAGTGTATGTGTGTGTGTTTGAGTGTGTGTGCGAATGTATGTGTGTGTGTATGTATGTGTGTTTGAGTGTGTGTGTGTGTGTATGTGTGTGTGTTTGAGTGTGTGTGTGCATGTGTATGTGAGAGTGTATGTGTGTGTGTGTATTCAGATCCATTGTCCATGGCTGCATGCTTAAATGTGTTTTTGTGAGTGCCAGCACACAATCCAGCAGTTATAAAAATGTGTAATTATTTATTTAACATTTAAAATTTAAAAGTCATTTATGAGTAGGTGTGGGTCTGTGTGTATGAGTGTGTGTGTATGTGTATGAGTGTGTGTGTGTGTGTGTGTGTCTCATGCTTTAACTTCTTATGCATCTCTACTACGAAACCCCTCAGAATCCTATCAGGGGTTATGCTGTGCTCTCCTAGTTACCATGGTGATATGCCTGAACCTTTAAAGCTCCAGTGTTGGTCCTCAGGGGTGCAGTGTGTGTGTGTGTGTGTTTGTGTGTGTTTGTGGTGGTGGAGCACCACCAGCATACAGCTACACTCTTAGTTCTGTCCCAAGAGTATATCAGTACATCAGTACATCAGTACATCAGCATCACGGAGTCGCGGTCAGTGCTGTGTGTTTTCAGAGCAATTGGTTGAGTGTGCATGTGTGTGTGTCAGTGTGTGCACATGTATGTGTGTTAGTGTGTGCACACGTGTGTCTGTGTGTGTGCATGTGTGAGTATGCATATGTGTGTGTGTGAGTGTCTGTGTGAGTTAGCATTTGTGTATGTGTGAGTGTGTGTGTTTGTACGTGTGCATGTGTGAGAGTGTGTATGAGTGTGTGCGTATATATGAGAGAAACAAAAAGTCATGTGACCTGTCGATATACATGGATAATCAGAGGTGCTCCTCTGCGTTCTCCTGTCTGTGGTAATATGGTGGACATCAGTTCCTATCTGACCAGCTCAGGTGAGGCTGATGAACCATGGAAAGATTCCACATCTCTTCACGAAACATCATCCAGAGAATCTCAGGGGGCTGAACACAGAGCGCTCTTGAACACAGAGCGCTCCTGAACACAGAGCGCTCCTGAACACAGAGCGCTCCTGAACACAGAGCGCTCCTGAACACAGACCACTCCTGCTCCTGATACAACATTTACTGCAACAACCAGTGTCCACCCTGCTCTGAAAATGAAAGAAATAATAGCAAAAATGGTGCAAGTGTGTGTGTGTGTGTGTGTGTGTGTGGTGTGATGTGGGTGAAGGGAGGCACTCTTTAATGAAAAGTACATGTGATTCCCCACAATGTTCCTAGTCCCAGTACATGAGGTGTGTAGGTCTTTAATCTGATTCATCTCTGCCCCTGGTGAAAGCACATATAGAGAGGATGAAGAATGTTCATTTTCCTCAAAGGGTTATTAAAGTGCTTGAGACACACACACACACACACACACACACACTTACACACACACCCTCACACACTCACACACACACACACACACACACACACACTCACCCTCACACACACACACACACTCTACATATCTAGTACCTTGTTATAATCTAAAAGGATGAGGAATTCACTGCTCATCTCAGTTGCTGAATTAATGAAACAGACAGACTGTAACGACATCCAAACTCTGGTACCTCTGGTCCACTTTTCTGCTGGCTAAAGGCTAAACACACCTCCATCTTCTCCACCTGCCTCAGAGGAGCTCATCACCTGCTCCATTGCCTGTGGTGTGAGCAGAGCACTGACCAGGTTATCGCCTCCTCACTGTCTCCATACTGCTCGCAATCTGTCCTCCACGGGGAGGTATCAGAGGGTTGTGATCAGAAATCGGCCACCACGGGACTCCCCGCAGCCTCCTCTCTCCTTTCTCCTCTCTGGGGAGTGAGAATGAGAAACTGGAGGTGGCACGAGTGCAAGGTGGAGGTGCTTTTCACACCTGCTCGGAGGGTCACATTTCTGTGTCGAGTGGAAGCGGGTTGGGGCAGGCAGGGAGTCAGCAGAGAAGCCCCAGACAGACGGGGGGCAGTTTGACGCATGTGTGATGGTTCATCTGCTTGGCTCACAGGTCTGAGGTGGCTCAGGTGATTGTGGAGGATTCAAACTTTCCTCTGAACTACGTTTCAGGACTGAAGTGTTTTGCAGGAGCTTCTTGGCAGGGCGGTTGAGAGTCAGACCAAATGTGTTTGACTGCTTTTGTCTGCATGTCTCTCATTCTTGCCCCTCTCCTCTCTTCTCCTCCCCTCTCCTCTCCTCCTCTTCTCTTTCTTCTCCTCTCCTCTGCTCTCCTCTCCTCCCCTCTCCTCTTCCATCTCTTCTCTTCTCTTCTCTTCCCTCTCTTCTCTTCTCCTCTCTTCTCTTCCCTCTCTTCTCTTCTCTTCTCTTCTCTTCTCTTCTCTTCTCTTCTCTTCTCTCTCTTCTCTTCTCTTCTCTTCTCTTCTCTTCCCTCTCTTCTCTTCTCTTCTCTTCTCTTCTCTTCTCTTCTTCTCTCACACAGTTTAAATTATTGCTGGATCCACAGGTGGATATGGATTCATAATATGAAGCACATTACTAACAAACTAATAACGGCACTTTTGAAATGACGTGAGATGTACTAGAAGCACTTTTGTCTGTAGATGAGTCTGGAAACCTTTTTTTAATTGATATTTTTTCTCATGTTTTGCCTGACAAATTTCTGTAATATTCAGTTTGTAGTGTCCTTGGGCTTTGACACCTAATGTATTTAATCATTTATAATAAAGGGCTTTTCAAAGTCACGCTCCACTGCCTCTCAGTGTTTCTTTTAATATTTCTGTTCAGTTCATGGCAGCTTTACTGGCAAAGGTTGGACTGAGTACAATATAACCAGAGCATATGGAATACATTCTGTTTGTAACATCTCTCTCTCTCTCTCTCTCTCCTTCCACCTAACTGACTCTTTCTTTTGAGTGTTGAAAAGCACCTCATCTTTTTCTCTCTCTCTGTCTCTTTGTCTCACACACCCAACACACACACACATGTTCAAAGAAACATTATGCCGAATATTATTCAAAGTGGCCAAACTCCGAGCCCCTAGCTGCTGATGTGTGTCAGGTCGGCACACACACACACACACACACACACACACACACACACACACACACACACACACACACCTGTCCAGACTGAGTGAAGATGCCATCATGTTTTTCTCTGCATGTGTAGCTCATCCTGAAAATGACCCCACCCTTCTGAAGACCTCGTCAGCCATACTGCACAGCTGACCAAACGGTTTCCAGGTTGTGAAGCTAACATGCTAAATTAACACAAAGATGTACAGATGGTGAACCTATCACACTAAATTAACATAATGTACTTAGCTGTGACCTTTGAGAGGAATTTCCAGAAGTATTTTGTATGATAAAAGGTGTACAAATATCATTGCTGAAAGTGAATAATAACATTAGCATTATCATTAATATTAATATTAGCACAGCCCGCCAATAGCATGCCGTTATTCAGCACGTCTCCTTCTGTGCTGTCTGGGATAAAGTGACCAGCTTTGCTCTCAGCGCCGCCCTGCTGGCCAACACAAACTTTACTGAAATGGCTTTGACAGTGAAGGTCTGATGGTTGTGAACAGGGACACTTTGTTTGCTCTTGATTCTTAACACATCTACTGACACATCTCTCTCTTGCTTTCTCTCGGAGGGTCTGAGGTGGTGCAGGTCACTGTGGAGGATTCAAAACGCTCTCCTGCTCTCTCTGTGTTTCCAATTCTTTCTCTCCATCTCTGTCTCACTCCCATTTTCTCTCTCTCTTTCCTGTGCTACATCTCTTCCTTTTTTCTCTTCTACCTCAGTTCTCTTTACGCTCTCTGACATGTTCTCTCTCTCTCTCTCTCTTTCACTCTGACATGTTCCCTCTCTCTCTTTCACTCTGACATGTTCTCTCTCTCTCTTTTACTCTGACATGTTCTCTCTCTCTCTCTCTTTCTCTCTTTCACGCTGACATGCTCTCTCTCTCTCTCTCTTTCACTCTGACATGTTCTCTCTCTCTCTTTCTCTCTTTCACTCTGACATGTTCTCTCTCTCTCTCTTTTACTCTGACATGTTCTCTCTCTCTTTCTCTCTTTCACTCTGACATGTTCTCTCTCTCTCTCTCTTTCACTCTGACATGTTCTCTCTCTCTCTCTTTCACTCTGACATGTTCTCTCTCTCTCTCTCTTTCACTCTGACATGTTCTCTCTCTCTCTTTTACACTGACATGTTCTCTCTCTCTCTTTCACTCTGACATGTTCTCTCTCTCTCTTTCTCTTTCACTCTGACATGTTCTCTCTCTCTCTTTCACTCTGACATGTTCTCTCTCTCTCTTTTACTCTGACATGTTCTCTCTCTCTCTCTCTCTTTTACTCTGACATGTTTTCTCTCTCTCTCTCTTTCACTCTGACATGTTCTCTCTCTCTCTTTTACTCTGACATGTTCTCTCTCTTTCTCTTTTACTCTGACATGCTCTCTCTCTCTTTCCTTCACTCTGTCTCCCTCTGCCTATTTTTCCATTGTCACTGTATTATTCTGTCTGTCTTTCTCTCTTTCTCTCTCTCTCTCCTTCACAGTTCCTTCGTTCTCCCCTGTTTGTTTTTCACTGCACTTTGTTTCTCTTGCTAATTTCCCCTCCACTCACCTGTTCCTTGTTTCCCCAATTCAGGTCCCTATTTTTAGTCCCTTAGTTTAGTTTGTCTTTGTTGGTGATTGTTGGTTCTTCTTGTGTGTTCCCTATCTCAGGTTGTTGGTTATTGTTGGTTCTTCTTGTGTGTTCCTTATCTCAGGTTGTTGGTTATTGTTGGTTCTTCTTGTGTGTTCCCTATCTCAGGTTGTTGGTTATTGTTGGTTCTTCT
>JAOYMR010000023.1:1192028-1205713 GCA_025802075.1 Tenebrosternarchus preto
TTGAGGATCCAAACGTGAGGCTGGCGGCTCATCACACGTCGTTGAGGATCCAAACGTGAGGCTGGCGGCTCATCACACGTCGTTGAGGATCCAAACGTGAGGCTGGCGGCTCATCACATTGCCCAGTGTGCTTTGTGCCAAGGAGATTCTTACCAACACACAATGAAGCGACAGTCCACGGTGGACGCAGACATGGACACTATTTGCCCAGAGGTGGTAGGGTGGTAGAGGTGCTGTCAATCAAAGGCATAGAGTTTAATAACGGTGGTCACTTAGTGAAGGTGACATCCAACCATGTTGATTACTGGGACCTCCACAGAGGTTGGAATTCACTTGATCATTTTTTTTTAAACAATAACTAACAGTCATATGGACATTTCAACTTAAAAGATCATTGTGTTGGTACCTGACAACCTGGCCAGGATGCCGAAAGACAAAAAAAAATACACAAAGAAAATTCTTTTTTTCTCAGGAGATGATCCTGCCTGCAGCTCGGATGAAGTCCAGGATAGAGACAGGCGGAGGGGAGGGGAGGAGAACAGGCCAGGGCAGGAGGGAAAGGTAAGAGGAGGAGCGCGGCAGGAAGAAGGAGAGAGTCCAATACGGGGCAGCGTTAGGCTCAAGCGAGGGGCTTGACCAGGTAGAGTTTGTCACCCTGATCGCTGGTGAAGATGGGGGCCTTTTTGTAGTGCTCCACCAGCTCCTCCATGCTGCCGAAGCGCCGCTGTCCAATGCAGTAAACGCCGTCCTGCAGCTGTACCTTGAAGTGCTTGTTTTTGCCCACAGCCTTCAGAGACACGGAGAAATCGCTGGGCTTGTGGGGGTGGGACACAGAGGGAGAGGGAGGGGCACGTATAGTCAGCATGAATTCAACAAAAGGGGTAAACTGCATTTATAAAGCTGCACCACAAGAGGGCAACAGTAACCTAAATTTGGCAGCATTTCCAGTATCAGGGTAAGAGCCACACATCTGCCACACATTTTTCCATTATACATTTTTATACTTTTATATTATATATATTATATATATTTTTCTAAAATTGACATAAATCACTAACGTATGAGAAAAAGGAAGCCTTACTGACAAATAAGAATTTGCCTTTTTGTTATGGGTTCGACACAAAGGCTCCTCCCCTTACCGATGACTCGCTGTCTCGTATCAGGAAGTCGCCCTCTGTCCCGCGCTCGTTGAGCACGCACTCCGCTTGGTGCCGTGTAACGTTGCCATAGTACCAATCTTTACCGGCAAACCTGCCTGAGCGCGAGGGTCCGACGTGGCCAGAGCGGGGCGACCCAGAGGCAGGGCCTCTGCCGGCTGGTCCGTCACTCAGAACCGCCACATAGTTCTTGGGCACCAGGCCCACAACGCCCCTGCTGTTCCGACACCTCCACCACTCCGGGTCGTTCTCGGGCTTCTCAAGCACCTCCATGGTCTCGCCCTTCTCGAAGTTCAGCTCCTCATCGGTGACGGAGCTGAACGGGTACAGAGTCTGGACCGTATGGATCACGCCACTCCCCACTCGCCCGTTCGCCACCTCTGGCCCCGCCCTCAGCGGGCGGAAGCCGCCCGGCGGCTCCCCGAGGCCCCCGTCCACGTCGGCGTAGACCTCCTCACGCACATAGTTTGAGGGGAACCAGCCGACACGGCCGGCATGGCTGCCCCTCCACCAGCCGTCGCTGCACTTCTCCATGACGACCACGCGGTCGCCCTTGGCCAGGCTGAGTTCATCCTCCCGCTCGGCCGCGTAGGAGA
This sequence comes from Tenebrosternarchus preto, assembly GCA_025802075.1. Classification (NCBI taxonomy): domain Eukaryota; kingdom Metazoa; phylum Chordata; class Actinopteri; order Gymnotiformes; family Apteronotidae; genus Tenebrosternarchus; species Tenebrosternarchus preto. Next base: position 1,193,782 of record JAOYMR010000023.1, read on the forward strand.
ACTTCACCACCGCGGGAATGTTCAGGTCGTAGATCCGCTCGGCTCCGCCCACGCCACCCATTCCTGCGCTCCCATTGGACGAGTACTCCGCGTCCATGCTTGGCGTGGGGGAAGCGTCGCGTATGCTGGGTTTCCTTTTCGTTTTCCCGAGTCCTGAGAGAGAGTCCGGACACACAGTTAAGCGGGACTCCGGGAGACAATACACCAGGGAGGCGGAGCTATGACTCTGAAGGTTATTGCATCATTTAATCCAGCAGTGGATCAAATCATTACACACCTTTAATCAACAGTATTTAATTAACATATTCAATTATCAAATCATTACACACCTTTAATCAACAGTATTTAATTAACATATTCAATTAACAGCATTTTTAAAACTATGCACCACATACCTGAGGCCCCATAATGTAAGATGAATTACTACACAAATCCTGAGCATCTGTCTGTTTCCCACTATTAAATATTCATTCCTTTTACAGTACAGGCACCCAAGAACATTGTTCCAAGTGCTCCTGCAGTGAGCTGGTTATTCAGGTGAACTAATGAGGAGAAGGGAAGTGGTCCAGCCCAGCGGGTAAAAACCCCACCACAAGAGAGAGGAGAGCTGGCTACACTGAGAGGGACGATCAGATACCCTCTCCAAACAATCTGGTTTAACGAGGCCCACGTGAGACCACAAGGACGCAGCACACATGCATGTATCCTCTTCCTTAACCGCACACATACATCATATAAGACAGAATGTAAATAATCCACAACAAACGCATCTGTGTTATGGAAGTGGCTCCTGGATCTATTTAAACCCTGGTAAATGGGACACATACATTTGCTTCATGCTAAGTAGGACACATTGTCTCAACCAAGAGCCCTGACAGGCAGTGGCATAAAAGACCTCTCAAACAGTCTCAGGAAGCATAAAAAACTGTCCCCTCTACAGGGTGGAGAAGAAGAAAAATAAGACAGTGGTAGGGTGGGGTTGGGTGGGGTTGGCGTGTGTGGTTCAGGCTAAGCTGGCCCTTGACGCGTGGCATGTGCAGTGAGGCATGAAGAGCCAGCGGAGGCCTGCAGACCCTTCAGACGTTCCAGCACCGGCCCACTCTGAGCCAGTCAAGTGCGACGGGTCTCCCAGCCAGCGGGGGCAGCGTGGCGGTCACGCAGCGGCCAGAGGAGTGGCGGGAGGTGGACGGCAGCGCGTCAGAGGTTCTGGTCTGACGAGCTCCGACAGGAAAGGGAGAGAAGTCTATTTGGTGAGCAGTGACCCGTGATACAACGCACGTGAAAACTTGAGGGAGCATTTGATGCCCCTCACAACTCTCCGAGAGGGCCATCCCCAAAGCCAGGCTTTTTACAAACACACACCCACACACACACATACTACTCTTAGAGTAGTAAGACTACATCCAGACCCTCACTACATCCAGAACCATACTCCTGGACACCAAAACTTAAGTTTATCCAGGATATGTGAGGCAGATTTGCCCACAGTGGACCATAGTCTGATTGCTAGACTTGGAAAGCTTGAATGAACTAGTTTATAATCAAATCTACTTTGAGTTGATGGGTTAAATATAAGAAAGGAGAGGAATTTACATCAAAGATAAAAGCACTGGAGAAGTCCTGAAGCACTGGAGAAGTCCTGAAGCAATGGAGAAGTCCTGAGGCACTGGAGAAGTCCTGAAGTATTGTGAGATGCATTTGAATGTTGAAAGACACAACAGAATGATAAACCAATCGTTCTGTATAAATGAAAAGAGATGGAAAAATGGCTGAATATGAGAAACGGCACAATAACACACCTGCACATGAATGTCACACCTGCTGTGCGTATCACTCCACTGACCAGCTGCTGTAAGGACTATTTCCTGTGTACTGTTGCATGTGATGTTCACAGAGCCTTAGGCACAAAACCCTTGGCACACGCCATCATCACTCACCAATGCAACATCCCATGTTCTCTTGAATGGCAATGGCACTATTGTAACCAAAGCCAGCCATGCAGCAGGGGTGAACTACAACGGTGCTTCACACAAGGTAAGTGTGGAGCACCAGGAGGAGCAGAAGACACCAGGAGGTGCAGAAGACACCAGGAGGAGCAGAAGACACCAGGAGGAGCAGAAAACACCAGGAGGTGCAGAAAACACCAGGAGGTGCAGAAGACACCAGGAGGAGCAGAAGACACCAGGAGGTGCAGAAAACACCAGGAGGAGCAGAAGACACCAGGAGGAGCAGAAGACACCAGGAGGTGCAGAAAACACCAGGAGGAGCAGAAGACACCAGGAGGAACAGAAAACACCAGGAGGAGCAGAAGACATCCAAAATGTTATATTGAGATTTTGTCACACAAGTGTCACACCACTAGTAAGACATCTTTTTCATTATATGTTTTATTGGATTAATATCAAAACTGTGATTGGATTATCAGCAAAACTGTGGTTGAAACTTGAACATCGTGATACTGGATCATATTACTCTATGGACTAAAATGTGATCTAAAAAATTCAAAATATTAAACGCACCGCACTTAAATGCATGGGAAGATGCATCACAGAACCTGATCCCTTACACAACCCCTTCTCGCCTGAGCTGCTTTTGCTGCTCTCTGGCAACACGTGGAGAGTAGATCACACACATCCAATCATTCTCACCCAAACCAGCAGGGGGAGTGACACCGCTCCTGGCCCCGCCCACTCAGAAACAGTAGGCGGGATTACGTCAAGAGCTGGGCGAGCCGAGCCAATCTGAACAGCACCTTCTCAGCACCAGCTTCCAAGAGGCATTTAGAGCAAGCCTCCCTCCTACCTACACAAGGCGCACAAAACCACCATTCACTGAGCAAATTATGCATGCAGTCCCCACTCACATACGAAGTACACGTACACGCGTGCAGACGCAGCTTAAAATGAGCAGGACAAGAATTCAAGTGACTACTGGAAGACTTAGAGGTAGAAGGGCTTCTAGACCGAACCAAAGTACCACTGGACCAAACCAGAGTACCACTGGACCAAACCAAAGTACCACTGGACCAAACCAGAGTACCAAACCCGAGCTCTACTGGACCAAACCAGAGTACCAAACCCCAGCTCTACTGGACCAAACCAGAGTACCAAACCCGAGCTCTACTGGACCAAACCAGAGTACCAAACCCGAACTCTACTGGACCAAACCAGAGTACCAAACCCGAACTCTACTGGACCAAACCAGAGTAACAAACTGCTGTTCTTTCAAATCAAGTAGGTGTTGAGAGTTTATGTACAACTGGACAACAATAAAAAACAGAAGAATAACAGTGAAGTGCATATTTGGTTACTGAAGTTCACAAACAAATTTAGGCCACATTTAGAGGAAACATGAAGAATCGCTGAAAAAAAAACTGGGCTACATTTTTTTTGATGGACTTTCTTAAAATGATTTGCAGGCTCATTACATGTCTTTTTAAACTGACCCTGCTGGTGACATTCAGCCAAATATTCTACCATGGAGTAGAGATAAATGTGCAGTAGGAAATTTGGTGAAGCGTGAATATTTATCTCCTGGACAATTTGAGCATTCAGACCGCCTACGAGTTCGTTATCGTCTCCCAGTACAGCGCTCCGTGCGAGCGAGCAGAACGACACTTGGCTGTCTCGGAAAACAGCATAATGAGATTGTGCTCCACTTAGCTTTGTCTGAAGCCATTAAGGCCCTTTCTGCCAGGCGTTTAGTCATCTCACACCCTCTCCTCATTCCTACAGAATTATCGATCACCTCTGGTTCCCATATTTCATGCCTCATTAACAAAGCCAATTAACGATCATCTGGAGGGAGAATAAAACACAAAGGCACAGGGCAGGCCTCACATTAGCATAAGATGATTAAAAACATGACGGATGCCACTGGGTTCTTTCATCGTTTTGTAAGCCTTTAGTCTGTTGCAAGTGTTCATTGCATAATCCAAGCCTGTTTGGCAAATAACTCTAATAACACCGCCTAATCTATAAAAATCCCAGTTTTCTGAAAAGGGGAGAAGTCAAGGTATTTAGTAACGTGTACATGTTTCCAAGTCAGATTTCCTAGACTGGTTGTCTGTTCCCACAGGAGAACACAGGAGGTAAATGCAACACTTACACTGGTTTAGGAGCTTAGATACCCAGGAGTGGAGGTAACCCTGGAGAGTTTTTGAACTTGCCTTCACTATGCCTAGGTCGTCAGGTGTCAGTGCCAACCGGGGGGTGGGGTTGAGCCACGGCGTGTAGAACACCAACTTTGTTCATTCTCAGGCCATATTCAAAAAGACGTGCAGTAGCTCTTCGTATAACTAAACCAGTTGAGAAGACGATCAAGAAAGTTTCCCATTCACTGAGACTGAGGTACATCATACTCCTCAGCATTTTAAGGGATTTCTGCACAGTAATTAAGAGGGCAAGGAAAAGCGTTCATTTCCAAAGTTGAAAAGTTTGGGGAGACAGAAACGACCTCCGAAACGTCAAGCATCTTCCTTCGGTAACATTCTGTCCTTCTCATCTAACTGTAAACACTGAAGATTATGCTAATCCACTACACACAAACTTTTTCAAAGTATTCTGGTTTCACCCTTCAGGAGAGAGAAGTGAGTTGGAACAGTGAGATGGGGGGACATATTTACTGCATTAAAAAACAGGATACAGGCAGACTGGGAGAATTAATATAGATAAACAATATGCATTGTTTAAATGCTTCATTATGTGCATATGCTGTTACTACGCCCACATAAACTAGTAATTATATAATCATGAGCAAGAAGCCAATGAAGTAACTAAATAATGAAGTTCTTGGCTTCTGCATGACGGCCAGTACGTAGGGGTGTACTTTTACAGACACACTCCAGTCTCCTCAGAGTCCGCTGGCGTGAAGATACTGCAGAATGGGTGTAGCTGCCTGCACCCTCTACAAGCATCCAGGCTAAAGTGGGGTACCCTGGCAGGTTCCCATCGCACTGGGAACACTGGGAATGAGGTAGAGAAGCTACACTCTCTCTAGACCCAACCCCCGCCCCCCCCCCACCAGTGAGATGTCTGCTCACCTAGTGTGTCCTTCAGGTTCTTCACCAGCGAGGCTTTCTTTAGACTGTTCTTGCGCTCGACGTAGTTGGACGGGACGTAGCCTGTGCGGTTGGAGGCGTTGCGGACCCTCCACCAGGTCTTGGAGTCATCCAGGAGCCACAGTCGCTCATTTTTCCGGATATCGAGCTCCTGGTCTTGCTGGGCGGTGTAGTCCCACTTGGCTATAACGATCACCTCCTCCGTCATCTTTCATTGAGTCTCCCTAGTGTCCGAGAGAGGAGGAGAAGGAACGAGAGCGATGGAGGGGAAGAGGAGAGAGTCGGGGAGAGAGAGAAGAGAGGGAGAAAGGTGAAGGACAGAGTGAGGGAGAGAGAGAAGCGAAAGAGGAGAGAGAGTAAAAGACGCATCAATAATGTATCATTTATCCTTGACCCCATTCACCACCCTTAAATGTGAATAGAGAGAACATGCTGGAGACTTTGAAGGTTTGGAACCCTTGCAGCACTGAAGGGTAATAATGATTTGTTTTGTGCATTTGTAAATGAAGCACAATCCAGAAAATGAAGAAAATATCAGGCTTCAACCTCCTAAACATCATCGAGATGGATCCCTCTCTCAGAACACACACCCATCTCTCTAGACTCTCTCTCTCCAATCATCTCTTTATACCCCCTCTGTCTAGACTTTCGCTCTGCCTCTCCACCCGTCTCTCTAGACCCTCTCTCTCTCTCTCTCTCCACCCTTCTTCCGAGAGCTTTACCTGACTTCACGGTAACACCAGACAGCATATCTGATCACGTCTGCCATTTGTCTGAAGTGAAGTAATGTTCTAGCCGTTGGACCAAAGCTCTGCTCCTGGGCAAGGTCCACTCACCTCAGCGGACATTTCAGCCTGCAGCACCTACAGGTTCCCCTCACCTACCAACCACTACAGATGCTTGGTTAATACATTAATACTTTTATTGCCTGGATATTGACAGCACAATTCAATTACAGCCTCAGTTTCTTGAGGTTGTGTGTGTACGTCCAGTGTTGCTGTAAGGAGATAAGATCTTAGATGACCGATGGAGTTCCTTTGTCTCCCGTCTCCACAGGACAGAGAGACGTTACAACACTGATATCTTCAGACAAAGGCAGAGAAAGAAAAATCAAGTGTCTATTAACAGAAAGCACCAAAATACTTCCAAACTAAAAAAACAAAGAGAAGAATGTAACCACTGGACAACGCTGAGGGAGTGAGAGAGAAGAGAATGTACAGGAGAGAAAGCAAGAGAAGAAAACGGGTTGGACAGAGAGAGGAGTGAGGGAGAGTGCGCTCGTGAGGAGCGAAGGGTGAGGGAGAGTGCGCTCGTGCACACTCTTGAGGGGTTAGCAAAGCAAGCCATTGTTTTCATACGAAGTGAAGAGCTTCACACAGAAAGAGAAATCGTTAAAATCATTGAAAACTCTCAGGGAAAAAAAACCCTGAACAAAAGTTTTGAAAACACAGTTCTGCTACTGCAGGCAAAGCTAGAGGGAACAACAGAACAGCAGAGGACATTCATCAATGAATCAAACACATAACAGGCACGTCAGCTTCTTCAAACGCTCCGTCTAGGATACGAGGTTGTCAGGGAGGACGCGCTGAATTGTAATCGCGCAATTAAGTATTGATGCTGGTGCAGGCAAGTACGTTTAAACCCCGCCCCCCTGCTGTGAGAGACCCTGGGCATCACCCTCGGCTCACAAACACAAGTGTGTGTGTGTGTGTGTGTGTGTGTGTGTGAGTGTGTGTGAGTGTGTGTGTGTGTGAGTGCTCGAGCGTGCGTTCAGGACCCAGACGGAAGGAGAGAAACAGGACATAGATGGAAGGAGAGGCCAACGTATTCCGTCATTCCGCTCATCTCTCGGGACAAACATCCCGCACAAGGGCACAATCAGGGCAGATCAAAGATTCTATTACCCCTGGAGTGTTTCCGTCAGGAAACCTTCTGAGCTCCTCCGAGCTGGATCTCATTCCATGAAAGAAATCTGTGCTGCTCAGAAAGCCGAGTGCTCATTTTCTTTAAAAGCATCATTAAACCACATTCAATTAGTAAAGAGAAATCATAACAGTCACATGACTGTCTCGCTTCCTCGGGGGGGGGCTCATTCCCAGGGTGCCACCCCACCGCCTTACATTGATCCTCAAGATGAATTTTAAAACCTCGAGGGCCCAATATATATTAATAAGAGGGCAGAAGCCCCACCCCTTACTCCATAACTTACACTTCTAAATCCCGCCTACATAATGACATGGATCATTAGGGAGAGTGATGGTCCCACTACGCGTTCGAATTCAATTATGCGTTGGAAAAGCCGCCTTATTGCGCTCAGTCTGCTTAAGTGCACAGCAAACAGTCTGAACTCGACTGTTGTAGACAATGACAGCTGGATTGTAAACATCCTCTGGCACAGGAGAACAGTATCTCCCCACACGAGTTCCACGAAGCACAGCGCACAGCCCTGAAATAAACGTGAGAACCGAAGAGCCCAAATCCACTGTGCAGCTGTTTCCACTCCAGCTCCCACACGCGTGTGATCGTCTCCATGGAAGCACAGATGCTCCAGAGTCGAGCGTCTTTTTTACATGCTTTAATGCTTTAAACGAAGAACTGCCTTAACTGTTTAGAGTCGATCTGACACAGAAACCCCCCCCGCCGGTTGACCCTGGACAGATCTGGTATACTGAACTCAAACATCTTCCCACAACCCACCACCAGTCCCACGGAGCTCCCTGAACTCCAGGGAGTGAAGCGGGTGATATGACCCAAACATCCGGCAGTTCGAGTCCAGCTGTCAGCTCTGAGCTCCAGGCCATGTCCAGGCACCACACGCCCCGCCCACAATCGCATGGTTACCAACACAACGTGGCTCCGCGACGACTAGGCAGAACAGTCGGTCTCCATGGTTTCTGGGAGGACCCTTACCACGTTCCCCGGGCTCTTTAAGCACAGAGATGAAGAATCACCGTCACCTATCAGAGATCACGTAGCTGAACACAACTGTACTGAGAAGTAATATCCAGCCTTACTTTGGACCCCTGCCTAGAAGATATGAGGTTATAGCATAGTTAATGTGTGCTATGTTGTGTGTGTGCGCGTTAGTGTGTAAATGTTCGGTGACTTCAAGGTTATTTTATGTTCAAAGTTTTCCTACAACTCTCCATTTCATAGATAGAGGAACTTAGGTACAAAAACCTTTTAACGAAACCTTTGAGTCACTAATCAGCTCTTTAAACATTCTTACACACCTCCATCTCCTTAAACAAATATCTTTCTTAAAAGTTAAGATCTTTGTCAACACTGGTGTTTTCCCTCTGACTCAACACTGTGCAGACAGGTGTTTCTGGTGAAAGTCAACAAGTAAGATTAAACCACAATGCAGTTACACCAGATTAAGGCGCCCATGGAAATTCAAGATGGCTGGACGCTGACAGGCCCGATCAGAGAGGGAAAGACACAGACATGCTAAACTCTGGTTAACCTACAGACACTCCATCTTCTTTTCCCAAACACAGGGGACAATAGAGCTGAAGTCAGTTTGTGATTTAGCTACACAGAGCAAAAACTTCTAGAGGAAAAGGAGTAAAAGCAAGAGTGTGAAGTGAAAATGTTCTGAACTGGCCCAGCACCCAGCTGGCCTGGCAGGTCCTCGCTGGCGGGAAGCGGAACAAGGCACCCTATTGGCTGCTTCGGGACTTTACACGCTGATGCCCCTCCCCCTTCCCCCAATGCACCAAAACGTCAGAAAAGGAGGGAGGGCTGAGAGGAGAAACCAAGAGTGGAGGAAGAGAGAGGAGGGCCAGATCCTTCACACTTGCTCTTCAGCTCTTGGAATTGAGTGACGATCCCAAAACTGGACCATCACTGGAGCCCTGGAGAACGACCAGACACAAAAAACAACCCCACCAAAGCACTGCGACTTCCATTACCAGAGCAGCTCACCACTCAAACACACAACACAGGCTGCCTCTGAGCAAGAAACTAAGATATAGTACACACACACACACACACACACACTCCAGCAAGGACATAATGGAAGAGATGAAGCACAGCTGAACGTTGGACTCAGGAGCAAATCCAACGATCCTCGCAGCATTTCCATCAAAGTGGCACACAAACACTCCGTTCAACGTGGCAGAAAGTGTGTGTGTGTGTGTGTGTGTGTACATGCACTCACATGCAAACTTAAATGAGCAGTATTTTTCTGTGGCAGATCTTGGCATTTCATTGTTGATAATAAAGGTGGCTGTGTTATTAACCCTGACATTCTCCATTATTGTTCTGGGTCATGTGACACAGTCCTGCTGTGCCTCCATGATGAGGTTCGTGACTGATCTGTCGTCAGCGTGGGACGCTGCTGTTCAGGAGACGAGTCTCACAAAGGTTGGTGAATGATGACCAGAACTAAAACTGGTGCACATGAAGATAGTTTCATGAGAGGAAGATACCCAGATACCACCACTCCTGGTGGTGACATTTAGCATGAACACATAACGAGAGCGAGACCCTGGGAATCGTTCCTGATGAGGAGATAAAACACCGACTGAGCACTGTGTTTAGTAACAGAGAAGAACAATAGCTGCCAAAGTCCTGTTTTGTATTTTATAACAAAAGAAAAGTAGCAACAAATAAAAGCATCTTCATCATCATCGTCATCATCATCATCATCACATCCACGTTTCCTTCACTTCATTTAAAAGCTCTGCTCTTTCACCATTTCTTCCCTTGTTTTTTTTTTTTTATTTCTTTCCTAGTGTTTGAACACAAAATAAAGCATCAGGTGGTCTAAACCGAAATGAAAAACAAGCAAAGCCCAGCTAGCAGAACACGACAGCCCCACACACACACACACACACACACACACACACACACACACACACACACAGAGAGCAACTGCACCAGTTTCAGATGGAGTGGTGGAGGAGTGGTGGAGGAGTGGGAGGGTGGAGACAGTCCTGCTGCTGCCTCTCAACTGGTGCTGTGTTCACCTTTCCTGTAGATCTCTCTCTGTTTGATGCAGTGCAACTGCTACCACTGTTCTTCCACGATGCCCCAGGCCTCCCTCCTGCCTCCTCCCTCCTGCCTCCTGCCTCCTGACTCCCTGCCAAAGAATCCATTATTGTCAGACAAAACAGAATCTCCATTGTTAACAGTGATCTTAAAGCAATGAGAGACCATCTACATCAGCCCGTGACCCCGGAACGACCTCTCAAACTTTAAGTCTTCAACAGACCACCCTTTGACACGTCTCCCTCGGTTTACTGGTACTCTTTGGCTATTTTTTGCAGTGAGAGACTCCTCCCAGTTACAGTAAAGCTCACAACAAAACAACAACAACCACAACAACCATGCAGAACGAAGGTCACAGTTCAGTTCAAAAAACAGCATGAACGAATCACACGAATCCTGAACATGGAACCTGTAGCTTCCAACACCCAAACAGAAGAGTTTAATGACAATCCTTACAAATAAAACCACCACCACCAGATGGCAAAATGTATATAGTAATATATACTAAAATATACTAATATACACTAATTCCACCAATTTATTTTTACTGTTTGTTTGTTTTAAGGGGAAACAACAAGGAAATGCTTGCTTTAGGTCTCCAGCTGAATTCGTGAAAGCTGAGAGGCACCACTGAAGCTCTGGGTTAAACTAGGGGGTTAAACTAGGGGTAATTTCTAAATGTGTGTGATCAACCAATCACAACAGAGTGGGAAAGCCTAGTCATCCTGGGGTGACATTCACAGTTGCCAGGATACAAGAGGAATGCTGTGTCATTCTGATAGGATAACTGCTCTTTTGTCCCATCCCACTCGGCTACACCGGGAATGTGGGAGTGTCTGAACACACAGGGGAAAAACGTCACCCTCACAGCGCACAGGGAAAAACGTCACCCTCACACAACACAGGGAAAAACGTCACCCTCACACAACACCGGGAAAAGATTCACAGTCTACTGCTGGAGACAAGGAGGTTATAACTTGTGCTCCATCGTCAGAGAATGTGGTTCACAGATCAGACTGTGATTATATGAAGTTTCACCATTGTGTTGATTATTACAGATTATTATGACCAGTCAATGACACAAAAAAGTCTTGAGAAAAAGCGCCTGAATAAAGAAAGGTGTTCAAATATCTCTGTTTCAGATATTGGGGGGGGGTTATTTTTTTAAAATAAAACTGCAAATTGGAGCACTTCCATGAAACATCAACGTCTCGTGCTGTGTAAATAGTAACGTCCCGTGTTGTGTAAACAGTAACGTCTCATGCTGTGTAAACAATAACGTCTCGTGCTGTGTAAACAGTAACATCCCGTGTTGTGTAAACAGTAACGTCTTGTGCTGTGTAAACAGTAACGTCCCGTGCTGCGTAAACAGTGTGTAAACAGTAATGTCCCGTGTTGTGTAAACAGTAACGTCCCGTGCTGTGTGAACAGTAACGTCCCGTGCTGTGTGAACAGTAATGTCCCGTGCTGTGTAAACAGTAACGTCTTGTGCTGTGTAAACAGTAACGTCCCATGCTGTGTAAACAGTAACGTCCCATGCTGTGTAAACAGTGTGTAAACAGTAACGTCCCGTGTTGTGTAAACAGTAACGTCCCGTGCTGTGTAAACAGTAACGTCCCGTGCTGTATAAACAGTAACGTTCTGTGTTGTGTAACGTTCTGTGTTGTGTAAACAGTAACGTTCTGTGCTGTGTAAACAGTAACGTCCCGTGCTGTGTAAACAGTAACGTCCCGTGCTGTGTAAACAGTAATGTCCCGTGCTGTATAAACAGTAACGTTCTGTGTTGTGTAACGTTCTGTGTTGTGTAAACAGTAACGTTCTGTGCTGTGTAAACAGTGTGTAAACAGTAACATCCCGTGCTGAGTAAACAGTAACGTT
>JAOYMR010000023.1:1229067-1241328 GCA_025802075.1 Tenebrosternarchus preto
GAGAGAAATGGGGGTGGAGCTGGGAGGAAGGTGGAGAGCAGGTTTTGTTTCGTTTGTGTGGGTGAAGAAGGCAGCTGGTATGTATGTGTTAGGATGTCTTTTTCTGTAAGTATACAGTACTATATGTCACACATGTTATTTTCTTCCACTCAGATTTTATTGCAGCACATTCATTCCCACTTTAATGGCAGAGTCTAAGTAGCAGGATTAGCACATGATCCACAATAAGTGTTCACAGCGTTCATCACTTCTGCACAAGGTTTGGAGAACAATTACCAGCAATTAAACCACCGCCAGTTATTCAAAGAGATAATTATGTCCTTGGTGTACTGCACCAATTAACTAGCTTTATTTCAGCCTCCAAACTCTCCGCTTTGCAGTGTGTGTCTCGTTTGGAAAAGCTGGAACAACAAGAATTCATGCACTTCCCCCTTTTAAATGCAGATAAGTACATTGGGATTATGACAGCAGAAAAAACGGAAAAGTATCCTCTTATTTGTTAAAGGTTTTGTTGATTTTGTTATACTGTCATTTTGTTGTTGTCTAATTACGATAATTATTTTGTCTCAAGAAAAACAAACTCATCAATGAAGTGATATTTTCAATCTGACACCCTGTTGGAATCTTTCATCTTTACAGAGCAAGTTTAAGGGCATCCTGGTATATTTGGAGTCCATTTTGTCCAAGGGTCAGTGTTATGTTATGGAATAGCAGTAGCTTACAGCTACATGATGTCATTCTTGTTTCATAATCAGGTTTTATGGGATTTCAGTTGTTTTCCAGCAGGATGTAGATGAAGAGCTTTGCCGTCTCCACCTGCGAGTGAAAGTGTAACCCCACCCCAGATGGTCTTCAGAGCCAATCACCATTCCTCCAGTGACCCCCATGCAGTGTAACCCCACCCCAAACACGCACGGCCCTTCAGAGCCAATCACCATGACCTTTAGTGACCTCCATACAGTCTTGATTCCAAACCCACAGGCAAAAATCTGACCTTTGTCCTCACAACAACAACAAAGGGATTCCTCTAAATCTTAAACACTTCCACAAGTTTTTCCACATTTATATTTGACATCTTGTGGATTATCCCAAGACACTGTAAGCCCGTTTTTGGAACTTCAGTGTTATCAAGAGTTTTCCTCTACCAGAGTGTTTCCACTTGACATAACCAAGAGTTTGTTCCACGTGCTTCGCTGGACATGTGATACATATGCATACTCATTTCAATTCTTCGTAGGCCTCAGGGGTATAATAACTAACTCCAAATACCTGTGTCCAATTGTAAGTAATCTATTAAACCACAGAACCCACAGACTATTTCCTCTCTCCCTTCAGTCCTCCAGTTAATGTGATAGAAACAGCAAAGACAGAAGAACCTTTCACCTCCTGTTCTTTATTCCTCTGTTCTTTTCCTGCTCTCCCCCCCCCCCCTCCCCCGCACTCCCTCTTCCACATGTATGTGCATTTGTGGCCTGTAAAATACACTTGAGTTCAAAACGCAGCCAAACAAAGAATCTGAAATTAACTATTTTAAAAAGACTCTTTAAGTCTGAAGCCATATGGTCACACTCATGTTTTTCACTTGTCCGTGTTTGTGTGTAGGTTTGTTGTTAAGGGATTTTCATGTGTGTGTCTGTTTTTTTGCCACTGGCTGCAGTTCCAGGGAACGGTCAGAGGCACTGATGCGTTTGGCCCTCAGCTCCCAAACTCTGGGCAGGCACTGACACACTGTCACCTTGGCAACTGCTACTGGGGTGAGGTACCTGCTGGGTGAGCTGACCTACCTGGGCCTCGTGCCACACTCCTGAGGCAGGTGTATGACAGAGGTCCCCCGGCCCTGGGGAGGGAGTCTGCTTCAGCAGGTCCCTCCTGACCATCGCTATCCACACACACACACACATACACACACACACATATATATATATATATGTGTGTGTGTGTGTGTGTGTACATAAATGTGAACTGACCAATAAAAATGGAAAATGGTAAGAAAATAACCCAGTTGCAAACCCAGCACCACCCTTGTAGAATATCAGTACATAACAGAAATTCATTACCTTTTGATGTTACAATTCTGTTACAGTTTCCTTTCAGAGAACATCCAGGACATCTAGTGATAAGATGTAGACATCATTTTTTTAAATTGCAAATTAAAACAATTGTAACTAATTTTCTTAATTTGTTACATTTTACTGTATTGTTATTATAGAGTATATTTTTGTTGTTTATTAAAATATATAGTTAGCGTTTTGTTTCTTTTTATATGCCATAAACGAGTACTAATGTAGTCTGCACATAAAATATTTGTTACTACAAATCAATAAGCAAACGGTCTCACTGTATGAACACACGTTCAAACGCACCACCAATCGGCCTACATCCAGAGCGAGGTCATATATTTTTACATTCTCCTATGACCAAAAGATGGCGCTAAATAAATAAGTCCCTAACTTTCCATACTTTCAACCATTATATAATAATGCCGTTATATAATTATTTTCCGTAGAATAAAATAGTTTATTTTGGAGCGTTTTAGTAGTAGGTTTAGTGGTTTTTGTAAAACGAATGCTCATAAGTCACGAGATTTGTGTTATAATCAGCGCTGTCCTTTTCAAATATAAAATTTAGACCCCAGCAGCTCAGAGACGCTTAACGTGGATAGACGAGACACACACACTGTAAAAGAAACACGTGCTGTTCAAATAGGTGGGTTTACTCTTTTTAAGGTGGTTAAAAAGTGAGTAACAAATTGGCTTTAGGAAAGAAAGTAAGTCACGTGCTTTTTAGGCCCAATTACAACTTCAAAAACTTTATGGATTGTTTTTCTTATTTTTTTTAATAAACTAGGCCCACCACAATACTACTACTAGCTAATAATAATAATAATAATAATAATAATAATAATAATACTAGCTAATAATAATAATGATGATGATGATGATGATGATGCTAATAATAACAGCCGGTGTTGTTGTGGTTTCGTATTTGTTGTAGTTATTGTGTTCAGTATAAGCGTTTTTGATCGTTTTAGAATGAAACTTTCCCGAATGTAACTCAGTTCTTCGTTTTTATTAATGGGAATACGCTGCTGCGTGGGGTGTGGGGTGCACAGGTTGAATTTCGTTGCCACGCAACCGGTTTATAGTAAATCATCCGCGAAATTTAAATTTGCAAGAGAGGGGCCGTGCGTTTGGTTGAATAGTCGGGTGCAGACAAAAGTTCCCAAGGAAAAAAAAAAAAAAAATCAACCGCTCGCTCATGCCAGTGCTGGAGCGTTGTTCTGCCGGAAGGATAGGCGCACCTACGCTGAAAGAGCGCGAGCCAGCTATTCCTAGTAAAAGAGAATAACACAAAATAGGAAAAATGACAAAACTTGTCTGACGAAATAAAGAGCCAACAGTTCCTCGTATCTACTCTGCACAAACAGTGGATTTAAAATAATGGCAATTCATTCACAGTCCTTTGGCACAGCTTTCTCGTCGTTATCTGATAGAAAGATCTCGGCCCTCTCGCACTCAGTGAGCTACGTGGCACGCATACGAATTTCCACGCATACAAATTCACTCCTGCACTAGAGCGCGAATGGAATAGCGTCGAAATGACGTCACCTCGATGTGGAGGAACGTATGTTCTTTTATTCTAATGCTGTGTGTTTCACGTACAGTAAATAGGCCTTTGTGCGCTCAATTCGCCATGCACGAATAAATGACACCTTTTATCACACGATCTTGTTGGCTATTTCATGTTGTATTGTGACACAAAAATAGTTCACGCGTAGCATCAGTTAAGCCGAACATTTGACTCTAACACGTCTGTTTTATCGGTGAAAACAGTAAACAAATGTACGTTAGTGTGCAAAAAAAGCTACCGTTAATGCTTCTGATCAGCAAACATTTAATTTAAGAAAAGTAACTGCTAATGCGAGAGCAAGAACAATCGACTAACAAGTGGATTTGGAGAAAACTGTAAGGAGACGTGGAGAGATGACCTATTCCAACGACAGCAGCGATAGATCATCTAGATAATGGATTATTTCCAGAAAAGCAAAAATCAAATTATTTTTAAAAATATATATAAATTGCAATAATAACTAAACAATAGGCATATTACAATTAAATAATTGTTCTAGTAGAATAGAAATGCGCTTTGTCATCCGCTGGATGTCCACAAATGTGCACACGCTGGTGTAAAACAGCTCTAAAGTTTGATGACGCCTCCTCCAGAAACAAAACAAATGTATGGAACTACACAGTGCTGACAGCTAAAGATTCCCTTTAGGTTTTTAAACAATGCTATTCTATAGATGAATGTTGCGCAGTTTGCGTAAGGACTGTTTTTAGATTGAAAAGCTGCGTTTAACATAAAAGCGCTTTTTTAAAATAAGGGAAAACGCAAAAAGAAAAGATTGTAAACAAGTTGATATCGCGCAGAAAGAAATTTGCTTTCTAAGATAACATTTCTTTCAGTTTAAATATTTCAGTTTTTTTTTTATTTTTGCGTATTGGATTTTCCTTTGCTATTTGCATTTTTATCATCTGCGCGATATTTGCTTAGGGTAAGGGTCAACATGAAAAAATGCATAATTTCTAAATCAGTGTAAGAACTGGCCTTTATTTCCATATAGAAAAACCCTCGTCTGAGTCAGGTGTTCTCTATCGAATTAATGAATTTGATCTTGTTATTGGTATGTTATTTTATACATGCGACCTCAGTGAAAGAAACACAGAGTTTTATTGTGTCAGATCTATCAAATTTATTGTTCTCAATCACCTCGGACTCAATACTGAACTTAAATAACAACCACAAAAAAATAATAAATTTTTGTTTGACAATGATTTGTCCGCCTATCAGATTTTATCAATGTGCTGTCCTGTAGGCGAATGTAATAACAATTGTGATTAGCCTACTGACTGTGTAGAATATAACTCAGAATTAGAGGGAAACGATGTACAAGAAATGCTACTTCTAAGAGAAAGGTCACAGCTCGCAACATTTCGGCAACTCCGTAAAATATTCCAAAGTGTGATTTCAGTGAAAAATATAGAGCAAGTCGATCACCACTGAGAATTCATATTGCCAAATTTACACAGAATTATCAAAATCCGCCAAAACTACTGCATGGAAATAGCAGTAAGAAAAGGGACAACGTCCACAATTATTTAGCCAAACAAAAAAAAAAGTGTTCACGAGAGGGCAGGCAAAATGAGGAATAAGTGCAGTTTTAAAATCCTTTTTCCCCTAGTGTAGTCCCTGTGTGAAAACTATTCACAGAAGTGCGGTCCACGGGAAAAAAATCTAGAAAAGCTGTGGTTTGCAGCACAAAGTATTCGGGAAGTCGACTAGCCGATACCAGAGGCAAAAAGACGATCCCCCTTTTAATGAATAACATTATTCCTCCACGAAAATGGCGACGAGTCCTGAAGTTCATTTGTTTTGTCCATTGATGTTTATGTCCATGACAATAAATTTCCTAATTTCTCCTGGTAGCAATCCATAAAATCTACATTTTCATTTTGCTTATTTTTGCAGTGTCAATGAGCCAGAATCACCTGGCGATAGGAGCTTGTAGTGGTTCCCACCTGGTCGTCCGGTTCATCTTTCAAACTTGCATCTTTTAAGTAATCTACCACAAAACTCTCCTGAAAGACAGAGCAAAGACAGTCATTTAAAATTAGGGACACTGGAGAGCAGAAGGCAGATTAAAGAAGCGTTTATATGATGGATTTGACTTGAAGATTCTTTTTTAAAAAAAAAAAACTGCACATATCTGCGGGAGTGTAATTCTTTCTTAAAGGTAGTAAGAAAACTGTCTCATGCGTTGTTGGTAATGATAATCCATTTAACTGAACAGTGCATAAAATATCAGTTCTATGTCTCAGTGAACATACGTTTGCAGTCCATGGACGGAGGCGGTGTGTCTGCACTCACGTTGCCGACCTGAGAGTACACGTCCTCCGGTGTCTGTGGAACTCCGGGCGGTGTCATCCTCTTCTCTTTCTGTCTTCGATTGCAGAACCAAACCCGAACGACTTCCTTTTCCAACTGCAGATTGTCCGCCAGACTGGAGATTTCCTGTGCCGAGGGCTTGGGGCATTTCAGAAAGTGACTTTCCAGGGCTCCTTTCACGCTCACCTCGATCGAGGTTCGCTTTTTGCGCTTCCTGCCCTGCGCCGCTATTTTGTCGATACTGGTGGGGCTACCGGTGGTCGAGTCGGCCTCCTCGAGCCACTTGTTCAAAAGTGGCTTGAGTTTACACATGTTTTTGAAGCTCAGCTGCAGTGCCTCGAACCTACAAATTGTGGTCTGTGAGAAGACGTTTCCGTAAAGAGTACCTAGGGCTAAACCAACATCAGCTTGCGTGAAGCCGAGCTTTATTCGACGCTGCTTGAACTGTTTGGCAAACTGCTCCAAGTCGTCGGAGGTCGGCGTATCCTCGTCCGAGTGTGAATCGTGGCTGTTCACTGGCCCGTGGTGTTGCTGGTGATGGTGATGTGGGTGCTGGTGGTGGTGATGATGGTGGTGACTACCGTGCTCCATTTCTGGCGATTCCCCACGCATCAAACCTGGGTGAACCAAACTCCCGGAGGGGTTTAACATCCCGTTGACTGTAAAGCCACCCGGTTGAGAATAAATAAGGGTCTGCTGCGATTGTTGCTGTCCTCCGGTAATTGTACTAATGTGTGCTGCTGTGGTAGTGCCCCATGCGCTTTGGTGTGTCTGGTGAGCTCCTATATGCGGAGGTCTGTGGTGTAACGCGGTACCTGCGTGCAGGTCTTCTCTATTTGAATTGTTCTTGACGTCTTGCTGCTGCGGACTGCCCGCCATACCAACGGGGCTTGAGGACCAAGGCGACCCGGCTTCTGCTGCCGCTGCGGCGGCAGCGGCCGCAGCTGCGGCTGCGGCGTGAGGCAGCGAGGTAACCCACTGATGGGCATGACTTAACATGTGTCCCCCGTTACTAGCCGCCATGGTTCCGTGCATAAAGTCGCTCTGCACCATTTTCACTGCAGGGTCTCCTCTGTATCCACCTGACACCGAAGTAACGGCGGCACTTCCAGGCTGCATGCCACCTCCGGACTCCGAGTGCACCGTCGAGCCTGACGGGAGAATACTGTTGCTAGTCAGGTAAGTACTGGAAGCAGCAGTGGCCATCCCCCTAACCACTTTGAACAAGTGTGTCTGTAATCCCCCCTCCCCGTACTGCCGTAACTTTTTCCACCCCTTGAAGGGACACTCTATTTCATGAATTATTCAAACTAGAAAACTATGTTTGGTATTTTGGTTTGATCCACCGACAACTCGGAACGGTAATCAAAAATATCCATCAAATATTAAAGGAAATCCACATTTGCAGTGAAAACACTTTTACATCATGTTCAACTCTGCGTTCCGTTCGCAAAGTCAGTGTTATATTAAGAAAATCGGGGGAAAAAAACAACAACCACACAGATTAAAAGTCTTGCGTCCTGCGTACTTTGATTCAAGGTGACGATTACGTAAATTCCACACGGAGGAACATTACGACTGATATCTTTAAGTCAGGATGATCTTTCCTTTGTAAACTTCCCGCTTGTCCTGTGCGCTGTGAGTTTCCACGGCCCTTGCTTATGTCGACTCGCTCCTCATATTTCATTCACGGATTGGTTCTATTTGATTTAAACTTCGAATCCCTCGCATTATGTCTAACATATACCTCTGGTAATGGAGGCGCAATTGATGATAAATCCCACAATTCTTGTTCTTTATTCCTCTTGTACTCGCTCGCCTCGCTCGTCCTCTGACAGTTTTATCCGTCCCTCCCTCTATGCCAGAGACTACGCGAATGTTTACGGTCAGCCGGGCGTGCGCAAACCTTCCATATCTTTCATCCAATTACGAGGCGGAAGTCTGTGGAAGACTGACGCTCATTGGGTATCCGCTGAGCGAGTGGCAGATCTCCGAACACGTCTTTAAGACTGAGCAGAAGCATCACGTCAAAACAATTTTTAAACGTTCCTTTGAGCTTAAGGACCAAACAAAACGTGGTGGCACGTAGAGATTTGTTATTAAAACGCACAAACAACTCAGTTTAAACCTATGTAGCAGTTTACACTACGGTGCTGTTTATGTCGAATTACTGAGTTCGAATTTGCTCTCAGCTATTACCTTATTAAAATACATTTACAAAACCCGAAAAATGTTTATTTTAGTTTAATAAGAAGTGTTTATTGTGACCATTTACAACGTTAAACATTAAACTACACATACAAAATAATTAATACATTTCAAGTTACTTCAAATAAAAGATTTAGATTCAGATGCGGTAATAACCCTATAGTTTAGAGTTTCATGACAGCAATCTTATTGCATCTCTCACACCTGAAATGGCATTTGTATGTGTTTTAGAATTTAAACAGAAATGCAAAAACACATTTTTTCAGTTTTGTACGATAATTTACAATTAGCTTGTGAAATTAAACAAAGTATATTACCTAGCCAGCAGAAGACATTATCATTTCCTCCTCTCATTTAGGTTATTTAATGTAAGAAAAGTTAGTGTTATTTCAAAGTTCAAAGAACACTGCTTGAACGTATAATAATTCTTATTAAAAAAAAACAAAATAATCAATTTGCGATTATTTACGCTCTGCTTTCTTTGTTTGTATGTTCTAGGATATAGGATGCAGGACATCCGTTACTAGAATGTTGTGGGCTATTGTTTCCAGAACAGCTAGAAGAGAGGGACTCCTGCATAACAACCAACTAACAGTTAGTGCTGCTTTTCATTAGCATAAATTTTCATATGTTTAAGAGAAAATAATAGGAGAGCGGAGAGGAGCGAGACCCAGTTGAGGAGAGAGCTGTGCTGTAGCTGAAACCGAGGAGCGAAACGCCTGGATTCATTGTCGCCGCGGTAAGAGAAGATGTGCTCACCAACAACGTTGTTCTTATCGAAGTATAACCTTGTAGTCGCTCGCACGCTCGCTCGCTCTCTCGCTCTCTCTCGCTCTCTCTCTCTCGCTCTCTTTCTGCATTAACAAGGTGAGTGCTTTGATGGCAAATAATATAGTGGAACTTATAACCTACCCTAATTACATACATCTTACAAAACGTGCGCTTTGTGGCGGAGCTTCAGCCGGGAACGAAGGCTGTGTTGTTTTATGTGTCGGATAAAGGCATCAGGTTAACTGAACACCAGCATAGAAATCTCCTCTGGATCATTAAAATGAAACATATATACCGATTTATCACAGCAGAAAGAATATTTTACGTATATAAGATTGGTTATGATGCCAAGCTCTGTGTAATCTTTATGGAATTTCATAAAACACTCAACTTCACTTGAACACAAGCCCATATACTGTTTCAAAGTATTATCCTAAAGGTAGTATTATATAGTCGCCTACTGTTTGCTTGTCACATTTACAGGAACCAGTCATTTGGGCCGTGATACGCGCCAGGTTTCGTACTTCATACAGACGCGCTGTTTACGAAATCAGTGATACAACTTAAGGCGACGGTTCGATTGCGCGCGCGAATACAAGATAGTCTAGTCGTGCAGCTTTATTTTAGATTATAAAAAAATGTACAGTTTAGTTCTGTCATTGTGTACACAAGACCTACTTTAATAAACATGCAAATGAATAGCATTGATATTCTTGAGTATCGAGAAACATAAAACGTTTATTTATTTATTTGTTTATTTATTACTTTTGGATTTGTGCAGTTGTGTTTATTTGTTTGTTTGTTGAAATTTAAATGTTTTATTTGTCACTTTTTACTTTGATAGTTTAACTGTGATAAAGTTTTTTATTTTCAAATAAAACCGAGCAGGTGTTGTACTGAAGGGTAAAGAGTTGTTCGCTGTCGCTGTTCCTTTTTTATTATTCGCTTAAACAGTCGATATTAAATTGTTCGTCTCAAAGTCATAATTCATCCTCCGTAGGCGGTTATCTTGTGGTCGGCCTAATTAAAATGAATTATATGAGTTCGGTCAGTCTTGCAGCCTTCAAAGTGATGATTAGCACAAAATTTAGGGTACATCTGTAAGCGGTACTAACATCCATCTTTGAACTGATAGCGTCTGTCCAGGTGGAAATATTGATGTATCCTTCCTACATTTTCTGTGTTATTTCAAACCGACCTAAATGCTGGAATCTGTACAGTATAACCAACATTTTACAGAAAGTCCATCTCTCAACAAACAAATAGAACATTGTTCATATTTTACTAAGTGTCTGTGAAACATGAAGCACTATACAGATGTATTTGTCTGTGTTCAGACTTACCTAATGGAGTCCGAATCGGCGTCATAGTTTACCCAGTTCCCAAACATCCTTCTGGTGTAATTATTCGTGGTAGTAAACAGACACTTCGAACCTCACACTGTTCATACAGCTGTATGAACAACTCTGGCATACTGGGGGGCCAACAGCACTTCAAAATATCCATTAGGTCCTTAAGAAATGTGTGTTCAGCCAAACAGACATGAATAACAGAAAGAAGTTTGCAACGTGTAGTTCTAGAGGTCTCTAGTTCCTAGAGGTGTGGGATAAGTTTGGCCTGCTTGTTTTGTGTTATCCATGTTCTTCCCTAATGACTCTGTCAGCACTGTCCCTCCCTCCACACACACCTAATTCACCCATTCTGTGGGATTACATTAATCAAAGTATATATTTCCCAAGGGAGTCTGCTCATGGATCACAGCAAATCCGAGTGAAATTGAATCACACGTAGACATAGCTGTGTAACTTAACCCTTATCTTCTATACATGTTTGTGAGAGATTTCCGCTATATGAACAGAAGAAATATTCAGGGCGTATGATAAGCAACAAACAGTCAAAAAGACAGTTGTGGTTGTGTCTCTGCTGTGACCACACCAGACTGTGTATGGATACTGGTACAGCTACACAAACAGCTGTGTTCAAGCAGATCTCTGTCGTAGAAGCTCAAAAGCAGACCTGAAACCTTTAAAAAGGTTTGTAAGTGCTATTCAAGTCAGAAACAGAGACAAAAATACCCTCCAGCTTATTTGAATTAAGTATATCATGTACAAAAGTATCATATATGTTTCTACCGTATCCTATGCTGAGAAAAGTTTTTTGTTTTTTTTGTTTTTTTCTTGTGCATTGCCCTCTTCTGTAAGTGATTATGATTTCAATCTCTTTCACTCCTGCAGGTAAGCGCTAGTGCTTCTGTTGAACACACAAGGGCGTTCTTTCATCCTGTGTATGGGCTGGATGGTTAGGATTATCTCTGCTTTTGTACTCTGCCTCTTCTCCTCTGGCTCACCAACCCTCCACACTATATCAGACACTAAACCCTCAGTCAGAAGCTGCACCTAGGACAGCCTAACCTTAGCTTGGAGTCTGCTGACAGAGAGCAACGCTTCGTTAACGTGGTGGAGAAGTTCTGGTACTGTAACTACACCAGCAGGCCGACGATGATGTTTCAGCATAGAGAGCCGTGTCAGAAGTGTGTCAGGAGCACGTCAGGGCTCTGAATAAATTAGGATTCTGGCTTCTGTACCTATTTGTGTGCCATTGTAATGAAGCACCTGTTTCATTCAATCATTCTTTGATTGATTGATTCATTCATTCATTCAATCAACTGTACACTCATTTTATACATTTAGACATATTCAGGAATTTTTGAAATAACAAGGTTTCAACCCAGGAAGGGGTGGAAATCTTGTTTCTCTCAAAACATTCATTGTTCTGAAGTCTAAATGCAAATTGTGAGTTCGGGATACAAGCACAGATCGTGAATTACATCCACTTTCAGGCTCTGACTGGTTTACTTTTGCTCTGAATGTCTGTAAATACTGAATTCAAAACCCTATACTTTAAATACATAAAGATATATTCTACATTTGATAAAACAAAATTGTTTTGACAAAAAAAGTATTTTGTCGTGTCCTTAATTTGAGAAACTAGTATAGCACGTATCTGCTGTAGTTAGTGATGAAGTATGGATCATGCACGTAAACCATTATACGGGTGTTTTCTAAAGGACAGCCTAACGCCAGGCTCAGAAGTGTTCGATATATTCAAGCTTTTGCTGTGAATATGGCTCATACCAACAGGAACAAAACCAGAGAACAGTCCTTTACCCCTTTCATTCTCATCGGGCACATTTGCATTTTATTCAGCTTACCAAAGGAAATAGCCTGCAGCGAGAAAACCCGAACCACTGTGCACATATGAGAGAGAGAGAGAGAGAGAGAGAGAGAGAGAGAGAGAGAGGGAGAGAGAGAGAGAGAGAGAGAGAGAGAGAGAGAG